>VZQC01006020.1:483603-556483 GCA_009823505.1 Rhizomys pruinosus | reverse complement strand
GAGGACAAAAGACACCAAAATCTGGAGAGTTTGTGGGGGAAGGGGACCACTCATCCACTGCTGTGGAATGTAAACTGGTATAACTACTGTGGAAAGCAGTGTGGGAGAACCCTAAAAAGACTCAAAATAAGCCTCCACCTGACAGCATCACTACTCTGTATATACCACAACACGACATCTTACTGCAGAGATAATTGCACATTCATGTTTTTTGCACCTCTCTTCACAGTATCAAGGAGCTGGAACCAACGCCAATGCCCCTCAACTTGATGGACTAGAGGAACAAAAAATGTGGTACACTCACTGGTCTATTGCAGCGGGTAAGAAAGATGACATCAAGAACTTGGCAGGTAAATTGATGGAACTAAAGCCATTATGCTAAGTGAGCAAGTAACATAGTCCCCAGAAAAAAAGTATGGTATTCCCTCATTTGTGGATGCTTTAACACCAAATCCCCAGTGGCAGGCAATTGAGCATATCCTTATTATATTTCATGATCCTGAAAAGAACTGTGCTATTATATATGTGATCTCTAATGGACTCTAGACCTACTACTTGTATTCACACATTGTATACCATATATGGATGGAGATACGATATTCATATTCTTTAAAAAAAGTAAATATACTCTTTTTACCTGCATGCAACTTTGCTGCTAAAATGTGAATCTCTAAATATGTTGGGAATTAACTTATAGTTTATTTCAGAATTTGTAATTTTATTCATGCTGTTGGAGATGTACTTATGCATATTTGGAATAACATAAAATTAAGGGAACAAAAAAAGAGGAGAGAAAAACCACTTCAAATAACTTGATCAAATAGTAAGACTTCGTGCATCAAAAAGTATATATACGAAGACTGAGGAAAAAGGCACAGACAGACTTAACATGTTATTGACAGAATCCATTGAGCCCTGCAGGGGGAGGGAAGTAAGGTGGATGAATGGGGAATGAGTTCTAATTTGATTAAAAGTTGTTTATGATGCTCAATAAAATAACTAAAAAAAAAAAAGAGAACATGAAAAAAGAAAGTAGGTTGAGGGCTTAATGCGCTTCTCAGAGGTGTCTTCTGAGACTTCCTGGTCCTGTTGGGTAGATGGGATCTACTGGGTTATCAATACATCTTGGGTCCACACTGAGAGATCTGTTCTATTCCACATGATTCCTGGTACAGCTGTGATCACTGCCAAGTCCACGCCACTACAGCAAGGAGTCCAGGCAGAGATCTCAGCACTGATGACCATGACACCATCTAATTGGAAGGATCAGCCCTCCACACCGAGAGTCTCAACTTAGCAAACAGTCCAAATGTACCCGTCCCTAAGACACTGCATAATTTTGTGATCCTCACTTCTCATGAGTCTTCTGCCCCCATCAGCCTAAGATAATGACTTTTACTCTGGAGTGGAAGTCTTCACTAGTGGCTGGGGAGATGGCTCAGTAGTTAAGAACACTACCTGTTCACTCAGAAGACATGCACTCGCATGACAGCTAACAACAGTCAATAACCCCAGCTCCAGGGGAACCAACACCCTATTCTGACCTACACAGCACTGCACAACACAGATAAACTTACACACATGGAGGCAAAACACCCATACACACACACACATGCATGTGGCTCACACACATACACAAAATGCTCATTACACATTAAACCTATAGATAAATCTTTTTAAGATAAAAGCTGCGTCTACCTCAAGGATTTTCTTGTCCAATCATTTGTGCTAACACGACTCGCCCCCCTGAAAAGGAGAACCAAGAGGAACTCTTTGGTTTCATGGGTTATAAGCCCCATCACAAACTCTGAACAAGGAAAGTGAGCAAAAGGAATCTTACTAGAAGTGAAGTGAAAATGAGAGGTACCAACCAGTGTAGTGCTCGGAAGAAGAGAAATGTCACCTTCTAGAAACAGAAGCTTCCCTCTCAACACTTTCATACCACTACATTAATTACACTTCTTCCTATGCTAGATATTATATGTAGTGAACATTATATACCTATTATATGTAGTGAATATTATATATCTATTGTATGTAGCTAAATAGATATAATATCATTGGTATATGCTCAACCATGCCCTAAAGTAACCCATTAAATTAAGATACTAAAGACACAGCTTGATCATGCTTTGTTGTATGAACATACGGACCTGAGTTTTCAATACGCCCAACACCTGCCATGTAAAAAAGCAGCTGATGGGCCATGCTGTCTGAATCTTGTAATCCCCATACTAGGAGGCAGAGATAGGAGGGTCCCAGAGGCTCCTAGACACACAATGATGTGCTGGAAGATCAACAGAGGAAGGCACCCAATGTCAAACTCTTCACACACACACACACACACACACACACACAATTTAATTTAAACATCCATCAAGACATATATGCCCACTTTTTGTGGGTTCTGTCCTAAATCCAATCAATCCTAAGGCATCTTGCTTCCATAGATCAACACAAGCCCTAGTGTAGAACTGAGGAATCGTGTTGCTGACAAGGAAGAAGCGAAGATGGGTGCCATCCTTCCCAGCTTCTGAAGCTTTGCTTCGTTTCCCTGAAATCACAGATGATTCGTCCTTTGTAATAAAAAGAAATGACACCTCTAAATCCTGGGAATAAATCTGGCTTTCCCTTGTGAGGTCTGAGACACCCAGGCTTTCACTCTCACTTCTTTACTCTGATTTGAGAGCCTACTGACAGCCAGAAGCGGCCATCCGCCACTTTGAGAATAAAAACTTCAACACAGAGCAATCTGTTGTGCTTGCGTCCCGGTGGCCCCTCTCACTATCAAAAAACGTCCATGCCCATGTTTAGAAGCAAGCTTTGCAAGACCCAACTGTCGGCACTTCTATTTTCTCCATGTCAAATGCCCTGACCCTCAGGCAAGCCTCACTTGCCCCTCTCACAGAACTTATTTGTCCCGCCATTTTTGTAATTTAAGATTGAGCTATTTTAAGATTAAAAGGACTGGAATTTTCTTTTAAATGAAAGAATGATGAAAATGTACCTTTTTACTTAAATAATCATTATTTGCTAATAAACCACCAGCAACCATTGATGTACTTTCCTTAATGTAAGAAAAAATGATGTCTCTACATAAATGTACAGGGATAATTTAGGGAGGATGCTGTGGTGGTGTATGTTTGTGTGGGTGTGTACACATGTGTGCCAGCACATGCACATATGTGTGCATGTCTGTGGAAGCTTGACCCCAACATCAGGTATTGCCCTTGATCACTCCACCTTATTTTTTGAGGGAGGGTCTCTCCCTAAACTTGAAGTTCACAGTTGCAGCTGGTCTGACTGCCTGAGGAGCTTCAATGATACACTTGTTTCTCTCTCCCCCGATCTGGCCTTACAGACAGGCATTGCCATGTCTGGATTTTTACATGGGTGACAGGGATCCGAACTTGGGTCTCCATGCTTAAGTGGCAGGCACTTTTCTGACTGGACCATTCTCTCAAGCTCCGTGGGGACAGGGTTTACTTTATACATTTGGCTCAGCCATTCTTTTCACTTTATTTTGAGGCCATGGCGTGGATTGTTTTGAAATGCAAATGGACGACACTGCCCCTCTAACACAACAGTGTAAGGGCCTGAACTGATGGACACTCACTCCTATAGCAAACGTCCCAGCAAAGACAGTTAAACTAAGGAGGAAATAGCTAATAATATTTAGCTAAGTCTAGAGGGCCACAGACAAAAGTCCAGACACTCATACCGACATTTGCTCAGAGCTCTAGTCAATGATCACCTGAATACCTGACGATGTCCGTGGGAATCCGGGGAAAAAAGAAAGGCCAGTGCAGAGGTCTGAACCTGGGTCTCACGTGCCATTTACATCGCAGCAACATGGTCATTTTATCCCACACGAAGGGCCTTGGCTAGAAATGGCTCCTAAGTTACAGATTAATTCTAATTCAAAATTTTTTTTCCACAGAATTAACTAACATCCAATTTAGCTATGATTTCTAAGACAGCTTCCTTCTGTGACACCGCATTCAAAGATCCGTAAAACAGCCTTTTTTGGATTTATTTCACATTCCTGTAGCAGATCCCACAGTGTTCAAAGGAGCGGCAGCCAGAATTGGCACAGTGGTTTCCGGTATTTTCCTTGTATCTGAGGAGAAACGGATCGTAAAGGACTAATCAAACGCTCTCCGTGCAAGAGTCGGGGATGGAGACATGCAGAAGGCAGGCGCGTCCTGCCAGTCCTCCCACCCCGTCCACTGGCCTTGCTCTACCTACAGTGACCCCAAAACCCTGGAGGCAGGAATCAACACGGAGAGAATCCAATTAATATTTATGAGTAGACAAAGTAAAATCTTCATAAAACACAAGCACAACCTGGATTCCTGCTTTTCAGTGGGGAGGACAATCATTAGGAGAATTGACTAATATCTGACAAGCTACAGCTGGTTTGCCTCCTGCTGGAGTCTGGGTTTGCCTCGTGCAGAGAAGACCCCAAGAACTTGTTCAAATGTGTCACTCATCCCTCCCATGACAGCTTTCACTAAATAGTAGGGGTAGAGAGACTCTGAATGGTGCTTTGTATATTTCCCCTCAAGTCATTCCATATTTGCAAAATCGAGTTATTTGCAAATGAGTGCATTTTAACTTTTTACTAAAAGTCATAGAGAACTGTAGCTTGAAGGAACAGAACATCCCTGGAGTTGAGTGTAGTGACTTGAAGGGTGCGAACCAGACCCTTTATGCCTGCTCAGATACATTGTGATCTCCCCCTCCTTCCCTAGACACAGAAAGGCTGGGAATGAGCTGATGAGCTCAGGGTATCCTAGAAAGCATAGATGAAAGTCAACAAGGTGGAAACCTGACTAAGGTGGTTGTTGACCACATGCACTAGACAGAACAAAAGCAGTGGGGAGTGGGAGCATCTGCTTGTGACTAATGCTGAATATTGCCCACATATCAGCAAGACACAGCAAATAGACAATTAAATGCATTTATGGAGGAAGAATGCAAAAGGAAAAATCCTCTTTGCATATTGAGTAGTAAAAGATCTAAAGCATGGGGACAAACCCAAAGAGTGTCTGTGTCACTGACCCTTCACATGCTGACATGGAAGGGCTGAGTCAGAAGTAGCCCAGGGCAGAGAAGAACTTGTGAAGATTCTTAAGCATCACAGACTGGTTTGCCTATAAAACAATTTTAAAAGGAATTATCATGGCAAATTCAGGAGAAAACAGGAGAAAGAAGGACAGGAAGGGTTGATTTCAACCAAAATATGTGATATGCTTGAAAGACATTACGTTTGTGAAACCCAGCGTTGTGTCCAATGACTATAACTAATGAAGAAAATAAATAAGCTAATTAGTTGATTAATTCATTTCAGAGATATGTGGGAATATACAAAAATAAAAGTTAGGAATTTGTGAGAGCATAGAGCATATAAAGATAGCTTAGTGGGGCTGGAGAGATGGCCTAGAGGTTAAGAGAGCCGACTGCTCTTGCAGAGGACCCGGGTTCGATCCCCAGCACCCACAAAGGTGGCTAAAAACCGTCTTTAACTCCAGTTCCAGGGGAATTCAACGCCCTCTTCTGACTTCCGCAGCATTGCATGACACGGGTGCACAAACCTGCATGCAGACAGTACATTCATACACATACGAAAATAAAAAATTTTTTTAATTAAAAAAAATAAAAAATAAAATAAAGATAGCTTGCGAATGGCCGCATAAAGGAATGGCCTTTTCTCTGCTTTCTTTGCTGAGCTCCCTTCAGCCCTGTCACACACAGGTCAAAGGACAACGATCTGTGGACCATCAAGACTAGCCCTGCCTGGCGAATTCGGACAGGTGTGTGCTTCTGAGGCACAAAGCCAGAGAAGTAGCTCCTCCCAGGCACAGAGCAGAGGTAAAAATCTTTAGACTGGGTGTGTCTGCGATGCCATTTCTGAGTATACACCCAAAAGAGACATGAGATCCCACATTACCTACCCGAGCTGGTTAGTTTTAGTTAACCTGACATACGGCTAGCTATACTTGGTTAAAAGGAGCCTCAGTTAAGGAATTTCTTCCACCAGGCTGACCTGTGGTCAGGTCTGTGGGGCATTATCTTGATTGCGACTGGTATAAGCATGCCCGGTGCACTGTGGGTGATGCATCCCACACCAAGAGGCAAATGGGAGAGGGAGGAGGAAGAAGGCAAGAGTGCGGGGGTGGATAATATCAGAGTGTATGATACACTTGAAAAAATTATATGAAACCCCACACTAGTCACAGTGGATATATGCCAGGAAGAAAAGGAAACATGCAAATAAATTGGGGCATGGGGAAGGTGCCAAAGATAAAACAGGTAAGAATTTTTTTTGTCTTTTTGAGACAGGGTCTCCCTTTAATCTCAGCTGGCCTGGAGCTCGCTACGTAGACCAGGCTGGCTGCCTCTGCCCCTCGAGTGCTGGGATTAAAGGTGTGCGCCACCACTCCCCACAAAATTTTAAAAAAGGAAAAAAATAGTCAAATGACCCAAAAATGCCTGGAAGGGAGGCAGGAAAAACAGGAAGAAGAAATCAGTACTGGCTAAAGGGAAGTGTTTCTGACATTCTCAGAGGCAGGAGGCAAATCGAACTTGCCTACATAGTAGTTTTGCCTAGTGTCTGGCTTGAGCCCTACAGTCTGAGCATCCCTGATTCAGAGCAGGCCAGAGCTTCTCAGGGCTCTGCAGAGATAAGAAAGTCACTACTGACACCTGCTGAGGACTGCAGAAAGGGCTCTGTCCACACGCTGACCTGAGATGGTGCCCACCACTGCCCAGTGTCTGTCTGTCGGCTATCTTGATTCACATGCTGTCTCTTAATTTTACTGATGTGTTTTGGAAGCATCGTGGCTTCTCCATTTATTAAATCTTCTCTCTCTTCTTCCCAGAAGCCCCTCTTTAAAAACACATAAACAGTTCAATGTGAAAATTAGCTGTGCTTGATTTATCATTCATTCTGGAAGAGTAGCTTTTAAAAAGACAGAGGGGCCGGGCGTGGTGGCGCATGCCTTTAATCCTAGCACTTGGGAGGCAGAGGCAGGTGGATCTTTGTGAGTTCAAGGCCAGCCTGGTCTACAGAGTGAGTTCCAGGACAGCTGGGGCTACAGGGAGACCCTGTCTCGAAAAGACAAAAAAAAAATAAAAAAATAAAAAAAAATAAAATAAAATAAAAAGACAGAGGGAATTAAGCTGAGAATTAGGCCTGAGATGTGTGGGCCTCCCTCGGCTTTGAATTAGATGTGTTTAATGGGAAGATGGTCACTAAGGCAGTAAGGAGTGGGGGAATAAAATCTATTTGCCCTTCTGATACTAAACATTCCAGCTGAGAATGGAATTCATTTTGGAATACACAAAGTGAATAAGCCTGGACAGGCTTTGAAGGCTCATTACAAAGACCTGGCCTCTCCTACCTTCATCAGTCCACCAGGCATTGCGTCTGTTGAAACCCTGCTCTTTCTCAAAAGCACAGCTCAGATCCAAAGCTCTTCATCGTAGCCATCAGTGGAAAGTAATTTTGAAATTTTAATCAGAGTCCCCATCGAGAGACGACACTCTCTCTGCACACTGGCAGTTGGGGCTGTCCACCTGCCAGGCAGGTAGTGCTCCTGCAAACCCTGTATGAGGATCCCAGATGGGGAACACATGTTCTGAATAAGGACTCCCCGAATTCAAACACTGGAGAGAGGGCCGAAGCTCACCCTGCAAAATGTCAATGCTGTTTTAAGTGGTGTTAGCAAAGCTCCGAAGAGAGAGAGAAAGTTTCTGCAGAATCCCATTAGGGGACCGGATACTGGGCTGGAGACAAGACGAGGAAGGTCAAAAGGCAACCTTAAAGAATCTGTTGCAGGGGCAGGGAAGATGTCTCAGCTGGTAAAGTGTTTGCCACTCACGAATGAAGACCTGAGTTCAGATCTCCAGCAGGTATATAAAAGAAGCCCGATATGATGGTAACAGCCTGTAATCCCAGCACTATGGAAGGCAGAGACAGGAAGACTTCTGGGACTCATTGGGCAACCAGCCTGGGAGCTCCTGAAAAAACAAGGCAAAAAGAAATTGGAGAAGACACCTGAGCTCAATTTCTGGCCTCATATCAGCACCCACACATATACACACGTGAACACACATATACCACACATATACACACGTGAACACACATACACACATGAACACACCACACATACACACATACACCACACATATACACACGTGAACACACATACACCACACATATACACACGTGAACACACATACACACATGAACACACATACACACATGCACCACACATATACACACGTGAACATACACCACACATATACACACAACACACATACACACATGAACACACGTACACCACACATACACACATAAACCACACATATACACACGTGAACACACATACAACACACATATACACACATGAACACATATACACCATGCCACCGCCGCCCCACTTCTGTTTAGTCTTGGCAGTTTACCTTTGATTAAACACTCTTGTCATTGCTATGCATGATGGGATTTGTGACAAGTTTATTTCATCTAAAAGAGGTTTCATATGATTGTAGAAGAAAAAACTCATTATCTAGACGAAAAAGAGCATAGAGTTCCCTGCTTCACGCAGCCAGGAGTTTGTTTGATAGTGATCTCTGGAGACGTATCTGGATGCATGGATTGTAGGAATGACTTTTATAAAATGGACAGAATCTGGACTAATGACTTTCAATTAACTTTGGCTCTCGGGTCTTGTGACCTGGGCACCAGATCTTATTTCCTTAGCAACCTCAATTTGGTACTCTACACAAAAAGATAATGAATGTACCTGGGTATGCTTGAGAATTAACGAATCAAAGTGCCGAAAGGTGATGCACCTATCTCCCTTGTGCATAGTGAAGATTAGGAATGGCGATTGACTTTGGGTGAATGAAGTAGTCTAGAACTAGAGATAAAAGGCAGGGTGGTCTGTTAAGATAAGGGTGGAGCCAAGCTTGTACTTCCCTAATGGAAAATGGAGAAAACATTTTGAATAAAACGCTGCATGGGGCCCGACTCAAGGACACAGTTCTGGGGACACAGTTCCAACAAGACAGCTGTATCAGCACAGTTCCAGGAGTCAGACGATTTCAAGAGACATCTCGGGAATAAGTGTCCTCTGAGTTCAGGCCCACTCTTAAAAACTAAAGTTAAGAGCCAAGCTTTTGTGTTCAGGTAACTGTAATGTTGCCACAGTTATGCCACACTGGGTATGCTTTTCAGTCACCCTGTAGGTGACTATAGCCCCAGCCTCTCCAAAGATACCCAGTCATCAATAAAAGTGTGGCTGATCCAATAGAGCCTATTTGTTTCCCTGTCCATTTTCATCTCTTGGTGTTTAATGCACTTACCTTATTTTCTTTAAGATTTTATTTTTATATTTAATTAAGCATCTATAGGGTCATAGGCTTGAATATATCAGTGCAGATGCCTGAGGGGGCAGAAGAGGGTATCCAATCCCCTGCAGTGACTGGCAGTGATAAGCTGGCCAACATGGGTGCTGGGAACTGAACTGTGGTCATGGGTTAGCTGGACTGGAGTGCACTGCAGAGCAGCAGAAACAAGGAAGGCCAGACTCAACAGGTAGAAGATGAGCACGGACTCTCAGAGGGCGTCCTCTGGTCTCCACGTGTGCAGCATGGTCTGCTTGCTCCTGTGCACACAGACACACACACACACATACACACACACACACACAATTTTAAACTTGAGATGAAATATCCATCAAAGGAACCCCTTTCCTACATATAGTTATATTTAAACTGCTTTATTGCTATATAATTACATATTTTAAACCTCACCTGTTTGAGTATTTACAGAGCTATGGATCTACCTCCATTACCTAATTTGAGAATATTTTAAACATCCCCCAAAGAATCCTTGTTCATCACCATCAGGTCCCCTGCCCCACAGAGAACACCTCTGTCCCTGTAGACTGCTGCATTGGACATTTAATATCATTAAGGTTGGGTCATGTATGGTTTTTTGTGCCTGGCCTCTTTCATTTAGCATGAGATTGTCAATGTTCATTCATAGCTGTGTGGTGTGTGTGTGTGTGTGTGTGTGTGTGTGTGTGCCTCATTCCTTTTTT
Organism: Rhizomys pruinosus; assembly: GCA_009823505.1. Taxonomy (NCBI): domain Eukaryota; kingdom Metazoa; phylum Chordata; class Mammalia; order Rodentia; family Spalacidae; genus Rhizomys; species Rhizomys pruinosus. The sequence goes on along the minus strand of VZQC01006020.1, from coordinate 546,368 downwards.
ATGACTAGGCCTACACTATATCGTCTTTAAGAATTCATCTCTTGCTAGGCTTTGTGGGTATTATAATATCTCTAGTACTATTATGAACATTTATAAACAAGTTTTACAAAGATATATTTATAGAATTTTGGGTCATATGGTAATTTTTATGTGTAACATTTTACAAAACTAATGGTAATGTGTAAGTGCTTTGTTTGTTTTGGTCTTTTAATTTTATTTATTTTTGTTTTATGTGTACAACTGTTTTGCCTCTGCCCATGTGAGAAATATCCAGAGAGGCCTGATTAAGACATTGAATCCCCTGGAACAGTTGTTAGCCACCATGTAGGTGCTGGGAATCGAACCCAGGTCCTCTGCAAGAGCAGCCAGTGCTCCTAACAGCTAAGCCCTGTTTTGATTTTCATTGCTGTTATTTTGAGACACCCCAGGGTGACCTCCAACTTGTGGCAATCCTCCTGCATCAGCCCCAAAGGTCTGGGATTATAGGTGTGAGCCACCACACCCAGATCAAGAGTTTCAACTCCTCTGAATAGTCAGCCACAGTTGGAACTGTCTGCCTTTTTAATAGAGCCATTATCATGGGCGAGAGATGATACTTTTATCATGATTTGCATTTCCCTAATGATGAAGGATCCTAAGCTTCTTTTCATGAGCTTATGTATGAGACACTCAGATAGCTCTCAGGGATTGTCTACTCCAATCTTTCACTCCTTTAGTGAATGATTCACTTGTTTTATTACATTTTTATTTATAGCATTCTAATTAACAAATCATGAATTTTATATTCATGGAGAACAATGTAGTATTTTGATCTATGTATACAAGAAGAGTAATTAAATCAAGTATAATCAGCATGCCCATCATCTAACTTGACATTTGTTGGGTAATATGCTTGAAATTCACAGTCCATCATCTTGCCTGTGGTCACCTGACTGTGTGACAGGTCCCAACGCTCATTCCTCTGAGCTATCAGCAACTTTGTACCTGTTCTTCTAGTTCCCTCATTCTCTCCTCCACAGCCTCTGATAACTATTGTACTAATCTCCTTCTAGGGAATGAGTTTTTCTTATATTGGGTGACAGCATTGTGTCACACAGCCTTTGCCTGTTTGGATCTGACTTCTTCCATGTGGAGGATGTCTGGAGAGCTTCTCCCTAAGCAAGCTGTCACAGAAAAGCCCCAGCATGGAGGGATGCTGGTTTCTGTCAATGCGACACAAATGTAAGTCAACTGGGGAGAAGGATCCTCGATTGAGGAATTCCCTGCCTCAGATTGGTCTGGGAGGCATTTTCTTCATTGTTAACCAATGTAGGAGAGCCCAGCCCACTGTGGGTGTGGTGTCCCTAGGCAGCAGGGCCTGTCTGTAGAGGAAAGTTAGTTGAGCAAACCAGAAGGCAGAGCACTCCTCCTTGATCTCTGATTCAGTTCCTGCCAAGATTCCCCTCAAAGATGAATGATAAAGAGTAAGATGAAGTAAGCCCTGTCCTCCCCTACTTGTTTTTGGTCATGCGTTGATCACAGCAACAAAAGGCAAACTGAAGCACAGGAGAACTCGGAAACCACCAAGATGACAGGAAGGTAAGCAACCTGATCCCATAGGCAACAGACAAAGGAACAAAGCAAATGCAATGTCAGGCCAGCTCCCTGGGCTGAGGTGATGAGATGATGACTACATCTTCCCAAAGAGAAAAAGGAAACTATCAGCACCCTCTGTCACAGCAGCTGACTGACAGCCCCCAACTAAAAAAGATTGCCATGGCTGGTCCTTGAAGACTCATAAGTCCAGTTTGGGCAAGTGGGAGCTTTGGATAGGTGGCTCAGTGCTATTGCTACCAAACACCCAGGTATCACCTGTGTTTCTGCCTTGGAAACTACAGAAGGTCTCACTCAGGTCCCACAGTTCTAGGAGAGTGCTACAAGTTCCAGAATCTCCCATCCTTGGGCTGCAGGTACTGAAGAAAAGTGTTCTTTCTTCCTTACTGTGTGGTCTAGCCCTGACAATACCTTCATTATTTCCTGTGAAGGTGGAGTAGAGGGTACCTCCTTTACAGGATACCATCACACCTCTCCTTCCTCTGTAGTCCAGGGAAAGCTACAGTGGGGCTGACTCTGCAGTTAAAATGCAAGTGCTGTCATCTTGGCTCCCCTCTTTTTGTCCCCCCAACTTGATGTATGAAGGCTTTTGGTCTACCTGGGAGTGGGTCGAGGTGTGAGGCAGCCAGAGCTTGCCTATACAAGGACTTGAGACCAGTTTAATAAAAGTGCACACCTTGTAAAAAAATGCAAGTGCTCCTTTCCTTCCGTGAGCTACTGTTGTTCTGTGTGCTGTAGTCAGATGGGTGTCTGCCACCGTCCCAGAAGATACTCTTGTCCATAGAGAGATGACACTTGCTTCTCAGAGGGAAAAACCACCAGACGGCCCCTTTTCTTTCATCTTGTTGACATCAGCCTCGGTCTTCTTATTGCCAAGTCTTAAGAACTTTTTATGTATTCTGCTTGTCATTCTTTCATCACAGATATGATTCACAAAGATTTCCTTAGATTATAAATTGTTTTACTTTCTTCATGGTATTTCTGGAAACAAAAGTGTTTTCAGATTTTATTTTTATATTTGGTTTATGTGTATGTGTGTGAATGTGTGTGTGTGCATGTGTGCACGTGTGCATTCTGTATCTCAGAACATGGTGTTGGATCCCGTGGAACTGGTACAGGCAGTTGTGAGCTAACCTGGGTGCTAGGGACAGAAGTCGGGTCCTCTGGAAGAGCAGGAAGTGCTGTTAACTACTGAGCCGTAGCTTCAGTCCCAGTGTTTTCAGCTTTGATAAAGTCTAAATTTTCATTCTTCTAGTTCCAGTTCCTTTTCATATCAAATATAAAAAAACACCAAGATTATGAAGCGTCAGTCTTATATTTTAATATTTTATCAATTCTTACATTTGTCTTTGAGCTACTGGGAGTTAATTTTTAGGTATGGTGTAAGGCAAGGATCCAAATTTGTTCATTGTTTTGCATGAAGATAACGGTTCTCCCAGCACTATTTGTACAGAAGATCATCTTTTCCCTCATTGAATTATATTTGTCTTTGTCAGTTGAACCCTTAATGGTAAATGTAAAGGTCCATTAAAAACTAGTGCATGTGAGTGTGCTTTATTGTTAGAATGACTATAAAAATAGAAAACTGCAGCTGGAGAGATAGCTCAATGGTTAAGAGCACTGGACACTCTTGCAGAGGACCCAGGTTCAGTTCCCAGAACCCAAATGGCAATTAACAACCATCCATAACTCCAGTTCCGGGGAATCCAATGCCTTCTTCTGACTTCTACAGGCATTGAATGCATGAGTACACTTACTTACATGCAGGCAAATTACTCATATATATGAAATAAAAATAAATCAAAAATTTTAAGTTAATAAAAATAGAAATGTATAGTATACACACGTATGCAATGTTTTGAAAGAGTAAATATACAAGGGGCTGGAGAGACGGCTCAGCAGTTAAGAGCACTGGCTGCTCTTGCAGAGGATCCCAGCACCCACACCCTAGCTAACAACCATCCATAACTCCACTTGCAAGGGATCTGACACCCTCTTCTGACCTCCACAGGCATTGCATGATGCAGATGCACTTGCATACATGAACGCAATACATTCATACAAATAAAAATAATAAAAAATTTTTTCAAGAGTAAACATGCGCATAGATCGGTAGCATGTAAACCAAGTTGTGCAAAGAAGAGCATTGGCCAGAAAAGTAATTTCCTATGTTAAGAAGTGCATGGGGGGTGGAGAGATAGCCTAGCGGTTAAGAGCACCGACCGCTCTTGCAGAGGACGTGGGTTCGATCCCCAGCACCCACTTGGCGGCTAAGAACCGTCTGTAACTCCAGTTCCAGGAGAACTCCAGTTCCAGGGGAATCGGAGACCCTTTTCTGACCTCCGTAGCATTGCATGACAAGGGTGCACAGACTGCATGCAGACAGTACATTTATACACATACAAAAATAAATAAAATTTAAAAAAAAATTAAAAAAGAAGTACATGGCAGAGTTACTGAAGCACAAATGCTCTGCCAGTGTGTGTCCCCGCTATAGGACTTCAGTATTAAACCTCACTCATCCATGGCTCAGAGGCCACTGCAGAAAGAGGGGCCACAAAGATTGTAAGGGCCGGGGTTGGTCCATGAACACAGGGAAACAGAGGCTTTCGAACAACTAGAATACTGCCCATGTGAACTTGTTGCAACGGTGGCATCCAGTGCGAGACGCATGCCAACTCAGTCAGACATGGGCCCAAAGTGGAACAGGGACAATGGGCGGCGGGCCGGCCCTAGCCTGACAATTGTTGGAAACTGATTAGAAGTGAATGAGGGAGGGTAGAACTTCCTTAAGACTTCCAGGTAGGCTAAGTAGGGTCCACCAGATGAGCTTGAACAGAAGGACATCTGGATAAAATGCTTGACTGGATGGGACTTAACATGTGTGGCAGAACACATGAAGCCCAATGAGGGGGGTCTGGGAGCATGGATGGGGGAGGGGGCTGAATCTGATTAAGAACTGTTGTATGATGTTTACAAAAGCTCAAAAAATATATATATTTTTAACTACCTACCAAACAAGGAAGCTGAATTCCAGAGGAAACAAAAGACCCACAAATTAATGAGGAAAAAATTTCACAGCTAGAATGAATAGTCCAGGGCCTGTCACTTCAGAAGGCAAGAGCAAATCCACTGGAGAGAATACGAACTGTGGGGTTGGTCAATACAAATGGATTCATCTCACTAAGATTAAATCGCAGCATTCAGGAGGCAGAAGCAAGTGGATCTCTACGAAATTGAGGCCAGCCTGGTCTACAAACTGAATTCCAGACCAGCTGGGGTTATAGGGAGACCCTGTATCAAAACAACAACAACAACAAAATAAAAGCAAAAAAGAAAAAACAGACTCATCAGCAGACCTGGAACCTTTTGAGGCCCACGCACTGACCTCTGAACCCAGGAAATAGTACAGGTCTGTGCTGTCAGTCATTAGAATCCTTCAAGCCAAGAGCCAGCTTAAACAGACATGTGTTGCCTCTTCACACAACATCTTTTGGGGGTGTTCATTGTCTGAACAAATGGAGCAGAAGAGAGGAATGTGTAATCTTCTAAAGATTTCTATTCTCGTTCTTTAAGTTGCCTTGGTACAAAACTTTCCGTTAAAAAGGACAAAAATTAAGAACTTAATTAATGTCTTTGAAATCCAAATGCAGCATCATCCCTGAGAGTGTTATCTCACCCCTTGACTTAAAATTCATCTGCCACTTGCAGCCCATTTAAGCAGCCTTTACAGTCTTGTCATGTGACTCCATCTGCTTGGCTCCTCGGTGTGACAACTTCTGCAAGCATGAAAACATGTAGACTTTGGGATGCTGATGAAGTCTGTCATGAAGACCAGTCTTGAGGACAATGAGAAAAACCAGTCAGTACCTGGATTGGGGAGGGCGGTGGGGACAGGGAATATAAGTGATTGGGGTGGAGAAAGCAGGGAAAATTTTGTCACAGAGGCTCCTCTGGAAAACACTCCTAGTTCAACAGGGAAACTCAGAAGGCTCACCCTCTCTCTGTCCTTATCTTGTTCTCAGTGCTAAAAGCTAAACCTCAAGTTACTTGGCTATAAAAAGGAAACAACAAGAGCATATACATCAAGTATATATGTGCTTTGTGAGCTCTCAAAGACTACATGTCGTAGACTAGCGTTCTACATATTTTACCCATTACGACAGCACAAGGCAAGTGCTGCTCCAATTTCCTTCCTGCAGGATTGCTCTACATGCCTGTGCGAGTGAAATTTTCATACTTCATAATTTTTCTGAACATTATCAAGAAGAAAAATAAAGAGGAGGAGGAATAAAGAAGAAATAGCTGGATGCCAAGAATATCCCCAAAGTAAACAGCAATTTTCTTTAAATGGGAAGAAAACAGCATTTCACCGCCCAAAACTCCAGGTAGCAGTCTCTCTTTAGGGAAAGATCTGTGAGCTGTGAAATATCTACCCTGGCAACAAACTCATGAATCACAACAATTACCTGTTTCTTTTGGATATTGGGTGTGCTAATTATCCACCAAAGTTTAGATTGGACAGCTGTTACCTAACTCCACTTAGTATCCAATATGGAATGATTTTGGCAGGGAATTGATTTCTGTTTTCCCACCAGAAACATCGAAAATGAATTGGAAGACTTTTCTAAGAATTAGTAAAAACATCTAAGGAAAAAAGTAGCTCTAGGTATTTGCATCTTGGATTAAATGATGAAGGTTGAGTCACTAGCTCAACACAGTATACTGTCATCAAAGGATAACAAACATCAGTGGATTAAATGGATTACTAGTTAAGGTGGATTTAAAAAATAGGAGACCTGATCAGCAGTTTGATAAATATTAACAGATTAAAAGTATGGTCTGACAGTTAATACAGAGACTCAACTCACAACTGGTCAAAGTGTGTGTGGAGTATTCAACCATCAATAAGGCAGCTAGATTCACCTCCTGTGCTAAAGTCTCCAGGAATATCAGAAAACAAAGAGCAGAAAGATTTTAAGAGCTTTAGTCATAAACAGGTCATTTGTAGCCCTCCCCCTCCCCTCAGGCAGCCTGTGGGGTTTTGTTCTTGATGTTGTTGTTGATGGTGTTTGGGGATTTTGAGCTGGTGTCCCTGTAGCCCCAGCTGGCCTGGAACTTGCTGTGTAGACCAGGCTGCGCTCAGTCTCACAGAGATCTACGTGCCTCTGCCTCCCAGGTGCTGGAATTAAAGGCATGCACCATCATGCCTGTCTTTCAGCCTGTGTGTTTCAACAAAATCTGCATTTAATTTTGTCATGTATATGAGAAGGCACATCTGGAATTCGATGTTCCTGAAAGCATAGGAAAGTTACATTGTATTACAGATGTGTGGGTAAACAGCAGATGAGAACGGAACACCTTGTTTAACATCCAAGTCTAAGAGTGCTATAATCGGGGCTGGATAGATAGCCTAGCAGTTAAGAGCACCGACTGCCCTTGCAGAGGACCCAGGTTCGATCCCCAGCACCCACATAGCGGCTAAGAACCGTATGTAACTCCAATTCCAGGAGAACTCCAGTTCCAGAAGAATCCAACAGCCTCTTCTGACCTCCGTGGCATTGCACAAAACGGGTACACAGACCTACATGCAGACGGTACATTCATACACATACAAAAATAAATAAAATTTAAAAAAAAAACAGTGCTATAATCATTTTCTAATTTTATTTCATGTTTTATTTCTGCCTATTAATTCATATAAGATTAATAAATGCCTTCATTCTGTATGTGCTTCTTTTTGATTGATGGAAGAATTACAGAATCTGATATTAAAGGTAAGTTTTTTTTTAACTTTTTCCACTCAGGTGGAACTAGATGAAGCTACGTAACTCGGAGATTGGAGTCAGCAAACACCAACAAGGCCTTAGAGAAATTAACCTACCTAATTCTTTTTTAGTCCTGAAAATATTTAGCATAATTCAAATAGATAAGTACCTGATGGAAAATCAGGGAGGATGAAGAATTTAGAGAACAACTGTGAGGAAAGGGCTGCCCCAGGCCATGCCAGTTTGAAATCTCTCTTATCATTAGTGGAAAATATCATTTCTCTAAACTCGTAGCATGAAGTGGGGAGTGGATTTCTTTCCTGAAAGTGGATCCTTACATGAAAATAAAAGAAACAAGCCAGGCATGGTGGCACACACCTTTAATTTCAGCACTCAGGAAGCAGAGGCAGGTGGATTTCTGTGAGCTCGAGGCCAGTCTGGTCTAGGTATTGAGTTCCAGGCCAACTGGGGCTACAGGGAAGACCTTGTCTCAAAAAGGCCAAAAAAGAAAGAAAAGAATCATGGCTGAGCAGCTTAAGGCACTTGCCACCAACTTTACCAAGCTGAGTTTGATCCCTTGGAACCCTTGCTATGGAGGGAGAGAACTGACTCTCAAAAGTTGTCCTCTAACCTAAACGCCGCACGCTCACGCGCACACACACGTAGATAAATGTAATTAAAGTATTAGAATAAGTTAAATAAAATAAATGCATTTTTGTGTAGGTGGCTCTGTTACCATGATGGCGAGTGAACCGAAGATGCGCTGACAGCAGTGGTGATTATGTAACCATTAGAATCCTGTTTTCATAATCAGGGCTGGTGGGCGGAGCCAGCAGAAGCTCAGGGATGACTGGTCAGCTAGCATAGTAACGTGCTGAGTTCCAGGCCAATGAAAGAAGCTGACTCGAGAAAAAGATGGATGGTACCTGAAGAGGTGCACCAGCCGAGGTTGACCTCCAGCCTCACACACACACACACACACACACACACACACACACAGAGACCTGCGGTGATGCTCACACCCTTCCCTCTTCCTTTCTTCTTCCTCCCCATCTCCTTCTCTTCTTTCCTTCCATCTCCTATCCATCTTGCCCTCTCATTCTAACTTCCTTTATTCTTTTATTTCATTTAATAACCTTATTTGTTCTATTTTTGAAACTTCAAAAGTTAATATTATAGGTTCTGTATAAGATTTTAGTTGTCACTACTGCTATAAGAAAACACCATGTTGGGAGGCAGAGGCAGGCAAATCTCTGTGAGTTCAAGGCCAGCCTGGTCTACATAATGAGTTTCAGGACAGCTGGGGCTACAGGGAAACCCTGTCTCAAAAAGACAGACAGATGAAAGAAAGAAGAAAGAAGAAAGAAAGAGAGAGAGAGAGAGAGAAAGGAAGGAAGGAAGGAAGGAAGAAAAAGAAAGAAAGAAAGAAAGAAAGAAAGAAAGAAAGAAAGAAAGAAAGAAAGAAAGAAAGAAAGAAAGAAAGAAAGAAAGAAAGAAAAGAAAAAGAAAAGAAGCAAAAAGAGTCTAGCGGCATGACCACCACCGAACGGGCCCCAGCCCAGTGACGTACTCCTCCAACAAGCTCCACTTCCCAAAGCCTCCATGACCTCACAAGCCACACCACCAACAGGGTTCCACATATTCAAATATCTGAGCCTATAGAAGGACATTCTCATTCAACGGAGCCAACCACAGGCGATTCGTTGATTTTCATTTAAGAAACAGACCCTGTCTCAAAAAGACCAAAAAAAAAAAGAAACAGTCTTCCAGGGCTGGAGAGATGGCTCAGTGGTGAAGAGCACTGGCAGTTCTTGCAGAAGACCCGATTTTGAATTTTGGCACCCACCTGGTGGCTAACAACCACCCATAATGCCAGTTCCATGGGATCCAACGCCCTCTTGTGACCTCCTGGGGCATTGCAGGACATGGGTGCACTTAAGTGCATGCAAGCAGTACACTCATACACATAAGATAAAAAATAACAATAGCCGGGCGTGGTGGCGCACGCCTTTAATCCTAGCACTTGGGAGGCAGAGGCAGGTGGATCTTTGTGAGTTTGAAGCCAGCCTGGTCTACAGTGTGAGTTCCAGGACAGCTGGGGCTACAGGGAGACCCTGTCTTGAAAAGACAAAAAAAAAAATAAAATAAAATAAATAAATAAATTTTAAAAATTTAAGAACTCCAGCAAGTTTAGAATCTTAGCACTGTGATAATAAAGCAGCCAGGCTTCATCATTCTGTAGTTGAAGAAACTGAGAGCCAGAAATGGTCCCGTGTTCTTAACCTCTTCAAGAGCAGTAGTTGTACGTTATAAGTGTGTTATTTCATTTTATGTTGGGAAATATCAACATGTTTGAAGTTGTGACATTTTAGGTAAAGGAAGGAAGCTTTCAGACAACTGTTGAGTTGCCTCATATATTTATAGGCATCAGCATTCCCATGGGAAAGATCAGTTTAAGATAAGAGGTAGGAGAGAGACCTCAGACTGCAAGGGAATTCAGAACTACTGTTCCCAGGATCCTCTGGTGGAAGCCACCTGCCCTCCGAAAGACTCACTACACTTCACCTGCTAAAGCAAAATCCATGCACTGAAGGTCTGGGGTCTTGAATACACATACTCCTTTCAAAGCCTCAAAAGAAGAGGACTCCCGCCCCCCCAAATTTCAAGGGACTCTACTCACTTCAGCAAGAATATCTGTAGTGACTATGGGAAGCTAAAAATCAGAAACCCCTCTCTCAAGTTTCAGGTATTACATAAGCCTTCCGAATTCTGATGAAACTTTAGAAGGAAGAAGGGGAAAGGATGGGATGGGGGTGGAAGAGGAGAGAAATGGTAAAAAGTTAAGGTAATGAGGCAATGAGATAAAGCATACTGTCTGCCTGTCAGAGCAGGCAATCAAATTCATCGGTGAGGTGGTACTAAACTAAGAAATGTATTTAGTGTTAAGTGAATAGATGCAGTGAGATTCTGATCTGTCTCTTTGTGTATGAGCAGGACATCGAATCCCTACAGCCATCTGGTCTCTGTTGCTTCTCTGTTACTAACAGTAGCGTAGGGGAGGAAAGGGCTGAAGGGGCTCAGGATCCAGATCATGGTCTACCATTGAAGGAACTCAGACAGAAACCATGGAGAAGCATGGCTCACTGCCTTTCTCACTGTTGGATCATTTGGCTAGCTTTCTTTAAGATTTATTTTTATATTGAATTATGATTGTGTATATTTGTATCTGTGTGGGTGTATGTACACATGAGTGCAAGATGCCCACAGAAGTCAGAAGAGGGTATCAATCAGATCTGCTGAGCCACCTCTCCAGCCCCGAGCTAGCCATCTTTATATTTTATGTCTATGAGTGCTATGCCTGCATCTATGTAAGTGTAAGCGCACCCATGTCATACTGCACCCATGGAGCCCAGAAGAGAGCATTGGATACCCTGAAACTGGAGTTATGGATAGTTGTTAGCCACCATGTGATATATCTGAGTGGTAGAGTGCAAGCCTGACTTGTGAGGCTCTGAGCTCAATCCTTAACATACAGACAGACAGACAGACACACACACACACACACACACACACACACACACATACAACTTTTAAAAATCAAGACAAAAGTGATTAATTGCAAAGTCAAATGTTCATAGCATATTTTTCATAGTAGTCAAAAGGCTAAATGGATTACCAGACAAACAGGGGGTCACAGAAATTAAAGTAAGGTCTGAAAATCTTGGCAACAATAAAAGGCTGGTTGTGCCATGACCAAATATTAATTCAAGTCAAACATTTTGTGAGTTCAAAGTCATGTTTCTGGCAGCACTCACCTACATTGTGTCACATGGCTTCACTGCAGCCTTGGCTCATGCACACTTGCCACTGTGCACACCATCACGCCGTGCACACATCACACTGTGCACACTGACATCACACTGTGCAACACCAATGAGCATTATATTTATCTGTAATGCATTCAAAACTCAAATTCACAATGAATGCTATGAACTTCAGTGCTTTTATTGAATATACAAAGTTTTCTGCTATTAAAGAAGCCTAATGGTTTAATTATAGAAAACAAGCTTTCAATATTTTCCTATCATTCCTTGGCCTATAAGTATCAGATTAATATATCTTTGGATTCAATTGGACTAGAATGTTTGATTCAAAAACCTGTTGTCTGAGTTGACTATATTCTGTCACATATGTTAAGGTCTATCAAGTCAAGTTAATGTACCCAGACATCCCTCAGTACAAGTTCATACACTGGGGTTTAGAGTCTCTCTCTTAAAGACTATCAACTCTCTCTCACACACAGCAGTAATGAGCTGCCAATAATTATTCAGCTGAGGTTGGGGCCTGCTGCCCACGTCCCCAGTTTTCACAATAGCTAAGAAAGAAATGGAAGCTAGGCCGNGAATTTGGCTCTAGATAGAGAAATATCCTTTCACAGTTCCTATGCCTATCAATCAGTTAATACGTTGTGCCTGTTTTATAGGAAATTACCACTGTAACAATTGGCTCTAGTTTACAGTTTGGGAGTGGTTTTATTACCATCCTATTTTTCTTATTTCAAAAAAAAAAAAAAAAAAAGAAAAGAAAAGAAAAGAAAAGAAAAGAAAAGAAAAGAAAAGAAAAGGAAGCAACCAAAATATCCCTCAACTGATAAGTGGATAATGAAAATGTGGTAATATCTACACAATGGAGTTCTACTCAGTAAAGAAAGAGGAAATCATGAAAATTTTAGGTAAATGGATGGAACTAGAAACTGTTATACTAAGTGAAATAACACAGACTCAGAAAAAGAAATGACATATGTTCTCCCTCGTTTGTTGATCTTAGCCTCAAATCTGTATATGAGAATATATATTCTGATCTAACTGCAGGGACCAGGGAAATGGAAAGAAACCATGGAGGGAAAGGGAAAGAAGGATCCTGAGCAAGAGTAATAGTAGGAGACAGTTATCACCAAGGGGGAAATGGGTAAAATGGAAGTATTTAGCTGAGAGGAGAAGATGAGGTATTTACAAGGAACCATGGGGCTAAAGGGGTAGAAGGATCTCAGAGGAGGGACTATAGGACATAAGTATTGTCTGTCCGTTCCATTTATTTCTGTGGTGAGCCATGTGGAAAGCGTGTGTGGGAAAGCACAGCATACAGACACATGGTAAGGTATGAATCCAAATACAGAAAGGCACTTTATTCAAATGAATGGATTATGTATAGGCCATGGGACCTCACCTCCCAGGGTCCAATCCCAGACCTTTGCGTCATCACAGCCCAATCCATGGGCGTAACCAGGGAGGTCCCACGACTCTCACTTGTGCCTCTGGGAGGTACTAGCTGGAATGCTAGCCCATGCATACCGAAGCTCAGATTGGAATCTCCAAATATTATCAAGGGTGAGATGGAGAAACGGGGGAACTTTAAGTAGGGAGGGAGAAGGGAGATTAGGCAGGGAGAGAGGAGAGATAAATAATTCTTAGCGTGTGTGAAAAACCAGAGGCAAATAAATGTATTAGTTCAAGAGCCTACTGAAAAATTACACATATAAAATCCGTGCATGAGTCCATGTTATAACTGAAGGCCGTGTAACAAGAAATGTGCCGAATAGGAGAAACCTTCCTTCAAGTTGTTGTTCAGATAGTCCAAGAGACCACCCCTCAAATACACAGGCTATTGCCACAGCCCTTGATTGCATCTGAGAACTTGAAGGAAGAGTCTATTTCTGAAGACAGAGCACACTTCAGACACTGGACTTAGAACCATGGAGCTGGAACTGACCTGGAAGCCATCTTCCTATGATGTTTTGTAGGACACTATGCAAGCTGTTAAGGGAGAACATCAAAGACGGTCCAACCCCACTTTTAAAGCCTAAAAATCACAATAATGACTGGCACAGAAAACTATTTTGTGGCGGTATTGGGTAAGTAATAGTTACCTAATTAGAGTTAAAGCCCATTCAATTCAATGGCAGGAAACTCATGTGTGGTACTGTAAACATAGCCAAATATACATGGCTGGAGAAGTCATAGATATTAGAGAAAACTATAAGGCTGTCACATCCCTAGAAAAATGTCATTTCTTACTACGTGCAAAATATGGGTCCTTACATTTACAGCCAAGTATGCCAGTCACCACTCATCGAAGAACCTTCTTTGGCAACAGAGACTATTACAGATTTCCATAACTGGTCACACACAGAGAGTAAATGTCTGTGAAATGCCCAACTCTAAGTGACGCATCTACAATGCAACCTCTACACTTAAGGTTCATGGAGCCTAGTAGAAACAGGGATAGAAAGAACACTAATGCATCTCTCAACTCTCATCAAGGAAGCTCCCTCATGCAACACAAAAGACCGAGAATGCCCAAAGCATAGATAATAAGAGTCTGCAGAGTCCCTGGACAGGACTTCTATATTAAACTTCACCCAACTGGGGCTTAGGAACCATTGCAGAAGGTGGGATGATTTTAAGACCCAGGGGAAAAAGTGCATGACCATATGACCATATGCAAACAGTCTTACAGGCACCTGGGACCTTGCTCATAGGAACCTACAGCAATGGTGTCAGCATGTATAAGACCCATGCAAACTCAAGCAGACAAAAGCCCAGCATGGAAAACGCTCACACATGTAAAATAAAATAAATCTTTTTCAAAAATCTTTCAATGAATTTTATTTTATGGTTAGGGCAGAATTTCAAACAACATCTAAAATGGCCCTAAATATGCTTCTGCCATTTTGTACGTGTATTTATGTGAAGCAGTGCCCTCAGCATCAATGTCTAGACATCCAAAACATCTATCAGCTCTGAAAATGTGGACATGCTCCATGTCCTGCAATATCAAATATTCAGCCATGATTTAACTCTTTATGTTAAAAAAAGCAAGCATATCCATCTTACTAGTTTGCAAATTTTCCTTCATCTTTAGTAAGTGCTCAAGTTATATGTATACCAAAGAATTGCTTTCAAATAAATTTCACTATGAGGTACTTTGGGTAAATATTTTACTTATGTATCTATATTACATGCCTACATGCCCAGGGTTGCATAAAAGTTTCTCAGGTGAAAAAGAGAGTTTAAGAAGCTCATCTTGGGGGCTGGAGAGCTGACTCAGTGGCTAAGAAAGAACATGGGCTGCTCTTGCAGAAGACCTGGGTTCAAATCCCAGCACTCACATGGCAGCTAACCATGGTCCATAACTCCAGTTCCAGGGGATCTGACATCCTCTTCTGTCCTCCATGGGCAATGAGTGACACAGTTGCACTTACACACATGCAGGCAATATACTCATACACATAAAACAAAAATGAATAAATAAATATTTTTAAACAGAAGCTCAGTTCTAAAATGTGGTAGCACATGTCAGAAACAAAAGACTACAGACTTTTATTCTATATACATGAAATATCCAGGCTAGGTAATTGAACAAAGAAAGTGAATTCATAAATTTCAAGATTTGTAAGGAAGGAAAACTAAAAAGTAATTGATTAAGAGTGTAAGGTTTCTTTTTGAAGTAAAGAATATGTTCTGGGGGCTAGAGAGATTGCCTAGAAGTTAAAAATGCCGACTGCTCTTGCAGAGGACCCCGGTTCAATCCCCAGCACCCACATGGCGGCTGAGAACCGTCTGTAACTCCAATTCCAGGAGAACTCCAGTTCCAGGGGAATCCGACACCATCTTCTGACCTCTGCAGCATTGCACAACATGGGTGCACAAACCTACATGCAGACAGTACATTCATATAAATAAATAAATAAATAAATAAATAAATAAATAAATAAATATTTTTTTAAAAAAGAATATGTTCTGGAAGTAGATAATGTGAATAGCTGTGAACTTATGTTAATAGACTAAAGATTATTTAGTTGAAAACTTTAAAATGTGTATTTAAGGTATGTGACTTATCCTTCCACAAAGCCGATATTTTATCAACTCATTTGACACAGAATTACAGAACCTGCATTTTAATTCAGATATTGTAGCTGTTATGTGCTTACTTTTTTTTTTTTTTTTTTTTTTTTTTTTTTGCTATTTTTGAGACAGGGTCTCCCCTTTAGTCCCAGCTAGCCTGGAGCTCACTCTGTAGACCAGGCTGGCCTTGAACTCACAGAGATCCTTCTGCCTCTGCCTCCCAAGTGCTGGAATTAAAGGCGTGCACCATCACACCCAGCTTAAAGGCAGTTCTTAGCCGCCATGTGGGTGCTGGGAATCAAACCAGGGTCCTGCTGCCGCAACCAAGGTAGTCATGGTCTCCCAACCAGGCGGTTAGGGTTCCATCCGTCTGACGCCATGTAGGCCCTTTTTAGGACACGCTTTCGTTTTTCTATATGTTATGTAATCTCTTTTTTCTCTGTTGAGTGTGAGATGCTGTATGATACTTTTGTTTGAACATACACTCTTCCACTTTATCCAATTTCGAAGTTCAAGGCCATTATTTCCTTTCCCTTCCTGCTCAGATCCCACCCCAGCCCTACTCCTGCGATCATGCATTTCTTAGCCCAGTTAAACTTGGTGCCTGCATCATTTCTCTCAGTTTTTGTTGTGTTTGTTTTTTATTTCATTTTTAGCATATTAAGGTGATAATTTGGATGGAGAACAATAGAGGTCTCTCTGGTAAAGCACCAAGTTTTGCACTGGGTCTTTGTGTCAAGACCCCGGTAACCCCACCAAGTCGACACGGCGGGGGGGGGGCTTGTATGTTTTTTCAAGTCAACTCGGTTTGATCAGAGATGATATGTCTCAGAATCCATTGTATTATTGTGTCTCATGGTCCACGCTGCATTCACTCTACTACGATCAGCCTTCTACCAGCTAAGTGCTGGCTACCCCCCCTCTTTCTGCATGTGATGGTTGTCGGACCTACTAAATTGTAATCTAAGATTTATGCAGCGGGTACATTCGCGTACGGTGGGGGGCGTGTCGGAGCCTGCTGAGGGGGTGGATGAGGCGTTTAATGGGCGATGAAAGTCTTTACGTTTCTGCGTGGAGCTGTTTTGGCTTGACCTGGTCTTAGATTTCTGCTGGTCCTTTCGTTAGGTGGGCTGAAGTTTGTCCAGGTAATATACTGTATGGATCCTACTAATGGAAGCACAAGCAATTAGATATTAGGTATTAACGTAGCACTAGATAGTTTATGGTAAGGTTACTGTTGGTATGTAGGACGACAGAGATGTTTGGATGTATATGTTTAATCCATTTGTATATTTTACATTCTTTTTTCCTGTTTTAGAATTGTTTATCAGGGTTGTTCTTACGGGTGTTGCCTCGGATCTTTCTATTCGCGTTACCCTGTATTAACATCTTCTTCTTCGGCAAGCCTGTTTTTAGTTCTCTGATCTGTTTTACTTTGTTCCCGTTACCTTCTCTTCGGGCGTTAAGCTCATCTAGCTTCACTTTTATATTTAATGTCTCCAATTTGTTGATGAATCCCGATGCCTATGCTAGGATCTGTTAATTCCTACCTAAGATCTTTTTGGCAAGATTTACCTCTATAAGCACTGCTATCCCCTCGCTTTATTTTTGTTCTTTGTTTTCTTCCCTTTTCTTTCTGCGTGCACGCTCACGAGGTAGCTTTCATTCTCTAGGGTTCATGGTGTATTGAAGCTGTTTAGTCTTTAATGGTGCTGACGGGTGAGTCTTGCTTTGACTCAAGGAGATTCGCATTATTCTGGCTTTTATTTGGTTGCCTAAAGTGGCACTTAATAATCCAGTGGTTTATAACTAACGTCTCTGGTATTCCTATGGAGGGCCAATCTCTTGTTTTACGCACGTGCGTTTGTCTATGGCTTTGGATGGGTCTTCATACAGTCTGTTCCGGCATGATGTCAATTTATTCCGTGTCAGGTCGGGTCCCGGAGGCTATGCAAAGGTACCGGTTAGTCACCTTCTGCTTTCGTTTCAAGTAATTTGGCTGGAGATGGTTTGGGTTCTGCATATGGGGGTTTAGTCGCTGCGTGAGTTTGTTTTGAGATGGCGAGGATGCCTTATTTACGCTATTTGTGGGTAAAGCTGCGTTGTGGGGATGTCCTCGGCCAGATTGTTCAATAATCAATACTTGGAACTATGTATACATTGAAAAAGTGTTGCCCTGATTTTGTTGATTGAGGCTGAGTCAGCTATAATCCGCGGAGGATCCAGAATGTGGGCGGAACGAAGATCATTATCGCCCTAGCGCGTTGTTTTCCTGAGGTTGCCTCGGTCTTAAATACTCGCAACGAGCATGGTTGTGTGTTAGGGCCATGATAGCATATGTTTTTGGCGTTAACGAGACACGAAGGATTCATGTGGATCGTTGGCTGCCCAATTAGGCTATCGGATAATTTATAATTGGAGAGTTCTTTGATTCCATATTGAGTGGTAACGTTGGAGAAGAGGGGGGAGGGGTGAGAGGGAGCAAGGACTGATACGGGTGTGTGTTATCACTCGAATTTGAATTGCGGCAGATGATGTTCATTGAGCATGTGAGTTTGCAACAAGGTATCCAGTTTTCCAGTGAGCATCCCTGTGCGTGAACAGGATACATGGAGTGGTTCCTAAGGCATCTTAGTTTAAAAGTTATGTAATTAGTTGTTTATTTATCTTTAAACATTGGTTATAGCACGTCTCTGATCAACCAATTACGGTAATGGCATCTGAGTTAAAAATGGATGACTGATTAAATATTCGCGCTGCTTCGTCAACAAGTACATTGTGTATTTACAATAGAAATCTGCGAGTTGATACAATAACTTTAGGCCTATCTATAAATATTGTGGCCAAATAGTATCACAAAAATTCTCTATTAAATTTCATGCACTTCGGATACAGTAATCACCTATGTTAAGTGCTGGAGGTTCTCTAGTAAGCAACTAGCTCATAGATCGTATATGAAGATAACGATAAAAACATGATTATAAGTTGTGTCAATTTCTCCCACAGGTGTGAATCAAATGTATAATAGTGCTACTCGCGAAATTATCCACAATTTCATGTATGTGATATCTCATGGATGAGGTTAAACCTGTGTCCATTGCGATGCCGACCGTTATTAGGTATGTATAAGTAGCAATATATCCTGTCTTTCGTGGATAACGAACGAAATGAGATATTATGAATGACCAACATGAGGGGGGGGCCTACCACACAAAATATAGGAATAAACCTCCTTCCGCTAACAAAAATCCTTGCAATTACCCAAGATCATCTTAAAACCTAACTATCGAGAGATGTTGAAAGAGTTTTTGATTAATGTTGTTTCTCAACAGGTGCTATGAGGAATGTCACCTTAACGTTAGGCGGCATGAGGAAAGAATTAAAGAAATACAAAGCTCGTGCATTGAGTTAGGAGATGTACCAGGACAGTGTCCAATGAAAGTTGCCCCGTCTGGAGATCATTGAAATGGTGTAAGAAATTAGCCTCGAGAGTGATTCTCATCCAGTAAAGAAGCAGTCGAATCCCCCCTGTGCTAGGATGCCTACATATGGTAACGAAGCTGTATTAATATAATGGTAGGTCCTAATGAGAAGGCTTATCTTGTCGTGAGAGTGCTGAAAAAGGTTTTATTAGAATAACGAAGGGACATGTGTGCCTACACACGCCTATGCACACAATAGGAATCAAGGAGAAATTTGACTTTGAAAGTATTATATGAAAGGGGTACTGTCGGTTGCTGAAATACCATGAGCATTGTGAGAATATTGAGGGACCAAAACAAGAGATGTCGTTATTGTTGTCCTCGGCGTATATCGAGTTATGAGTCATCTCTTATTATAGAACCGGTCAAATACTGTCTTCCTCTCTTAACTCTAAGTTGACGCTACATGTAGACTTATAAGAGAGCTGTGAAGACAGGTATCTTAGTTTTGTTCATTCTCTTTATTCTCCAAATGAAGCGCAGAAGTTTGAGAATACGTAAGAGTCTTTAGGGCTGTTGCACTAAGCAAGTATATTGAATACATCCTGTATTTGTTCATACCTAGATGTTGGTATTTGGTTCTTGGGTTTCTTCCTGTCCTTACCCCCGAGAGTGAATAAGTTGATGTATAAGATAATAGATCTATCGTTCACATGCTTTCATGAAGAAGTGTCCTATTTTGGAAGCTGCATAATATGTTGCTGACCACTATGTGGTATTTCCATGGTATAAAGGGTTTTGCTAGATTCAACGTGTTTTCGTGGGTACACTTGTTAGACACAATTTTCGTCGTTTTTATTTAGCCTATTACAGGGCACGAGTGGCAGTAGCTTAGGGGGCGTCATTATAGGGTGATCTTGCACCCCACATATACGGCATACCCAAAGGTGTTTTTATCATGTGCGCGTTTACTTTCTATAATTACCCAGGTGAGAATGATCGACATGGATTGCTTACTCCAGAGGATACAGACTGTAGCCAATCGAGTCGACAATAAGCTGCTTGCTACACGAACTTCCCTCGCAAACCATGGCTCTGAGCCTGCAAAGGCAGGAACAACCCAGTGAGGCTTACCTGTCACACCATGCCAAGGAGGCTATGTGGCTCCTGGAAAAGTATCTCTCCTATACCCCCGTCGAATTTACGGTTCATTTATAGGGGTATACTTTCATGAAGGGTTCCCTTAGCACCCTGTCTTCCTCGAGAGCATCTAGAATCTAGTTCTGTGAGTCTTTCAAAACGCTCCTCCTTTCTACAGCTATGTGAAGGAGCAGAGCGGGCAGCTAGTGTGAGATACGAAACACTGAATGTAGTCCACCAATCACAACAACGTTTACAGTATGCCTAGTCGCTCGGCTACTATGATACGTTGGTGGCTCTCTATACCCTTTGAACTCATTGTCAATGAGTACTTTGCTTTTGCGTGATAGCACTGGTGTTTACGATCGCTCCTGGCTGCTCTGGTGTAAATTAGAGATCATGTGAGCTATGTGGCTGGCCGGTCGTTGTGGGGGCACACGTCCCTTCAGTTTCCCTGGCACTCTGCGCGGTGCACCTCAGTCAGATCTCCCTTGAGACTGGAGGGCCCTAGCTAGCTGTTTGATTCGTACCTGACCAGTTTCTTGAGGCAAGCACTGTATACAGCCTACAGTGAGAGATTTTGTGCTCAAAAAAAAAAAAAAAAAAAAAAAAAACCTGAGCTATGTGAAAGCTCACAAGTACCTGATGTGGATTCAATGTTTTTACATGTCCTTATACATAAAATTGTTGACATTAAAAAGATATTTTACGAAACGATCATTCAAAAAATCAGTAGGTTTGTAATTCTCGCCCATCTTCATTTTCACGTCACCAAAATAAGAGATTGATAACTTTTTTCTACTTTGGATACCAATTTAATGCAAATTTTTCACCCAATACAGTTACAGGCCTCAGAGAGTTGGATCTGCCATACCAAGACCTTCCATCTCATCCAGGTGAGATTCTACTCAGTTTTAAATCAGATTCCCATTTGTACCATGGAGAGTCCACTGAT
Organism: Rhizomys pruinosus; assembly: GCA_009823505.1. Lineage (NCBI taxonomy): Eukaryota > Metazoa > Chordata > Mammalia > Rodentia > Spalacidae > Rhizomys > Rhizomys pruinosus. The sequence continues at coordinate 525,586 of VZQC01006020.1, read as the reverse complement.
GTTGATATTCAACAAGATGAAAATAATCCAAAAAGAAAATAAGTAAAAATGTTTGAACTGTTGTTATTTAATTATAATTAATCAAGTCTTTAGTGTTCCAGCAGGTGTCCTGAACCACGTTGTTAAGCAATGAAATCTCCTAATGAGCGACCTCAGTAGAGTACACTATTATTAAAGCTGCACGGAGAGGTTAGTCCACTGTTTCCCTGCAATCATTATTGAGTTTGCAAATTTTTAAAACAGTAAATTATACAGGACTTGCCGCTCTATATAACTTTCCATAGCATGTGTTTGACAAGTGGAAATTTTTACAAAAAGAAGAAAGTTGAGTAAAAATGCAATCCACTGCTTTCTTCTTTTCTCCCCCCTTAAAATAAAAGATAATTATCTGAAAATGAATCTTCAGCTTTGAGTTCTTTACTCCACAGATGAACTACATAATTTAACTCAAAAACATTTATCCCTCATTAAAAAAAATGCAAAAGGAAAACTTAAGAAAAATGAGTCCTAACATGCTAATGTTTAACTATAACTTCATAATCCTGCCACATTCCCTTATTATTGTGTTTAATTGCCAGTTCAGAATATCTGAATCCTCTCCTGAAGGTAGATGTTAGAAAAACATCTCTGTGATTTTAAGAGGAAACTGTAACAGCATCAAAACACTTAAAAACCTAATGCAAAATTAAATTTGGGGTACATGGCGGGAGAATGTTCTTTTCTATGCTTCACTTTGTGAAAAATATGCCTGAAAATCATGTTTAATATTGTTGAACACAGCTTCAGTTAAGTTCCTATGTGCCTTGAATGTGCTGAGTTAAATGGTCTACATGTAGCCCTTCCTCACCTTAGGCATGATCTTTCTTAGCTGCATTATTTCAAATTTGTATTTAATGAATATTCATCAAGTATAGATTATTCTGTGGTGAGATGATAATAATTATAGTATTTTAATTGGTGCAGTAAAAAAAATATAATTCAAGCTGGGCGTGGTGGCGCACACCTTTGATCCCAGCACTCTGGAAGCAGAGGCAGGCATATCTGTGTGAATTCAAGGCCCGCCTGGTCTACACAGTGAGCTCCAGGCCAGCTGGGACTAAAGGGAGACCTTTAGTCTCATCTATATAATATATATGTTATATATATATATATATATATAGAGAAAATATAAGATAATTCAATAGGGCTAGAGAAGATGAGGCTCAGAAGTAAGAGCCCTAAAGGGCTGATTGCAAGGACTTGGAATATCAATTTCCCAGCACCCGCATGAGTTGCTAACAACTGGCGTGTAACCTAGTTCCAGGGAACCCCAACACCCTCTGACTTCGCACCACTGCACAATGTGGGGGATTCTTACACACATTACAGCAATATATCTCAAAACAGTAAACAAAAATAATAAAATATTTATTTATAGATATATATATAATATATATATATATATATATATATCCATAAAAAACTCAACAAACAATGCGTGTATCGATAGTCCTTAGCTGCATGCTAAATTTTTTGGTAGTCTTACTTCAGTCAACCCAAAGAGCAATTCTATGAAGTTGTTTACTTTTACCTTCCATAGTTTATATATGAGAAAGTGAAGATTTAATTCCATTTGAGTGCTCACATAGCTAGCAAATGGTTCTGTTCTATGGTTGGTGTAGTAGAGCTATGATATCTTAAAACTACTGGAAAGAACTTGCAGTCTGGTGAGGCTGTCAGAGAAGACACCAAATAGCATACCTGGCTCATAGTGATGGTTCACACTTTAATATAAAAGAAATGAACTTACAAGATGAATTTAAAACATTAGTGTGATTGTGTTATAAGTGTGTATTAGGCTCTCTCAGAGAAATAGAATCAATACTGAGATAAATGATATATAGATATATATTAATAGAGAGAATAGAGAGGAGACGCAGAGGGATGAGAGAGAGAGAGAGAGATTAATTATATGAAACCGGCTCAGGTGGTACAATGTCCCAGGAAAGACCCACTGTTGTGGTTCAAGTTTAAGGACCCCCTGCTGGTAGAGCTTTCTCCTGTATAGACCTGGTTATGGCTGACCAATAGCTGTTTGTAAAAGGAACACATATCTTCAGGGACAATGTACTCGGCTCAGAGTTCACTGATTTAAATACTAATATCAAAAAAAAAAAATTCCCCAAGGGGCTGAATATACACCTCACTTGGTAGAGTGCTTGTCTAGCTCACATGTATAAAGCCCTGATATCAGTCCCCAGCACATAAAACCAATCACTGTGGTGCGTGGCTGTGATCTCTGCACTCTGGAGGGAGAAGCTGGAGAATCAAAGGTTCTAGGTCATCTTTGGCTACATAATGAGCTCATGACCAACCTGGGTGCCATGAGACACTGGTAATTATTATTTTTTTTAGTTATTATTATCCCCATAGGAACACTCAGAATAATATCCAAATAATATGGGGTTATAAACCATGGTACAGGCAAGTTAACACAGCTTGGGTATTGCTAGGTGCTTTAAAACTATATTTCGAAAACTGACTCTAAATATCATATCCTATGGTGGAGAGTCTGACACATTTATCTTCCACAATAGAATATAACTCCTTTTTTTAGATTTATGTACATGTAAGTCCAAGTGCTCACAGAGCCCAGAAGCATTGGATCCCATGGAATGAGACTTACAGGCCTTGTGAGCTGCCTGATGTGGGTGTTGAGAACCATACTCTGGTCCTCTAGACAAGTAGTACATACTCTTAACCACTGTGTCATCTCTCCAGCCCTGTGTTTAGTTCCTTGAATTAAAGAATGTACTCTATTTACTTTTGTATTTTGAGAACCTATTACAAAGCAGGCCACACAAGAAGTGTTCAGAACTCTGTTAAGTTGGATTAGGTAAACTGTACTCAAACTGAGTTTAATCTTGTTTTAAAACATTATTTTTAAATCTCTAAACAGAAAAAGTATGTCCAGAGTAAATTAATGTTGTGGATAAATCACAAAGTTTGGAAACTCATAACTCTGACAGTTGCCTTGCCCACTCAACTTATGGTGAAAGTTTTGTATTAGTTATATAGGGCTACATAGCAAATTTCTACAAATGCAGCCACTTACACCAATGCTTCTTTCATTATCTCACAGCTTCTGTGATCAGAAGTCCAAGGAACAGCATCACTGGTCTTTCAACTTCAGGGTCCCACAGAGAAGGGCTCAGCTAGTGCTGGGATCTTATCTGAACCTCAACTGGAGCAGAATCTTCATCCAAGCCAGGGTTTAGCTCTCTATGGGCTGTTATAGCCTGGTGGCTTCAGCTCCCTGTTGGCTGTTGGCCAGTATCTGCCTGCAGCTCCTTAGCATGGGAGCTTCTCATATGGGGACTTCCTCTGTCAAAGCCAGCATGGGAAACAGTGCAGAAATTCCAACAGCAATAGCCATCATAATCTTCAGTAATTGTAGAACTGACATCCCTGACCTTGCTGGAGGCTAGTAACAAGTCGTGACTGTCACTCACACTCAAGCACACAGGGTGTTTCAGTGGCATGAATACAGGGATGTTAAGCATTCTCTGTCTTAGAATTTGCTTACCACTCAGTCATGTTCATGATTAGATTTGGGGTTAGCTTTTCAGAAAGCTCAGCCATTCAGCTAATTGAGATAAGAGTTTCTTTCAGGGTGGCCATGAATCCTGTCAGATCCTTCAGAGTCATGTATCTTATCAGATCTCAGGGATGTCATTCAAGACTTGGGACCAGATGAGCCAACTTGGTTCAAAGAGAAAGAGGTTTGCTCTACCACCTCACTCTCATTATGAAGAGTATTTCTAAAGTTCCTCGCACACCAAGATGCCATCATGAGAGGACAGGCAAGTTTTGATAGAGACTTGAACACTCAATATTCTCATTATTTAATCAGAAGAGATTGTTTAAAGTGGAAAAAATGTTGCTATTATTTAGCAAGTTACAGGTTTGGTTGGTTGGTTGGTTGATTGGTTGGTTGGTTGGTTGGTTGGTTGGTTGGTTGCAGTGTTTATGTGTCTTCAATTACTGGGTTTTTTTTTTCTTTCCTGGAAAACAAAGCTCTCAAGGGGAGGCTAGCTTGGTTGTAAGAAATGAAGATAGACTACATAATGAGTGAGCTTCCAACTCTAAAATTAGGACTGACTGTATCTATAAATATTTAAATTAAGTGGGGCATGGTGGTACATTCCTTTAATTCCAACACTCAGTAGGCAGAGGAAGGTGGATCTCTCTGTGAGTTCAAGGCAAACCTGGACTGCATAGTGAGTTCCAGGCCAGCTGGGGCTACAGGGAGGCCCTGTCTCAAAAAGACCAAAAAAATTTTAAATTATCTTCTATAGGTCCCAATGGTTTCCTAGCCATTAATCAGCACAGTGGTCTTCTGAATTACTGAACAATAATCCTAGGAGCTAGCTCTCATAGGCACACAGTAAAAGATTAATAAAATAATAGCTGACTGCAACACACTAATAGGGAAGTAGGGATGATTTCTTTATTTGACTGAAGTTCAGGATCACAAATTCTCAAAGATATAGTATCAGAAACATAGAGTTAGTTATTTTGTGCCAGAAGATTTCTACTTCTACTGCACTCTCTGTTAAAACCTGGACTGAGCACTTATGACCAGAAAATTATATACCTGGTTTCCCCATCTCTTAGCTAAAAAATAATTTTAAGTCAAGTACAATATTTGAACAAAGAATACAATGAATTTACATATTGATATTGACACTGATTTGATACTTATTAACATCATGTTACATTTGTTTCACTTTTTTATATGTGCTAATTTATACACATGCACACAGAGGTATACATATATGTGTCCAAATTAAAAGTATGTAAGTATGAGGATGGAGCAGTTGAGAGCATTGGCTGCTCTTGTGGAGGACCTGAGTTCAGTTCCTAGTACCCACATGTTGGCTGACAACCATCCATAACTCCAATTCTAAGGAATGTGACACCCTCTTCTGACCTCCACAGGCATTGCATAATAACATGGGTCCACCTACATACATGCAGGCAAAAGCATTCATATTTTAAGTATACGTCATGAGTATAATAGGAGAGAGAGAGAGAGAGAGAGAGAGAGAGAGAGAGAGAGAGAGAGAGAGAGACTGGAGTTATGACAATCTGACCTGGAGCTTTTAGTCATTAAGACTCGGTTAAGGAAAGTTAAAAGTCACATGATAGTGGATAGTTAGGGTTCCTGTCAACCACAGTCATCAAGAAAACAGCTGGAGACATGAAAGATCATTCAGATGCAGGGGCAAAGGGGAAACCTGCCATTCAGAGAGGTGACTATCAAATAAATCAAACCACTATGACAAAATCTTTTGCTTCTTCAGCTTACTTAAGATTATACATATATTTTATATATACATATATATATTTGTTTTAGAGCTGCTATCTCAGAATATAAACCCTCAAAGGACAGAAAGAACATTCTGTTTGCTCTGACTTGAGTCTAAACTCTGTTGCAGGGAGTCAGACAGACACTTAGTCACTGCTTCTGAAGTTAATGGGCACAGATTTCTGAATCAGTGAGTTATCCATTCATTAGAATTTTATTTAACATTTTATGAACAATATGTCAATCCTCAGGAAAGCTTTTTAAATTTATCTTTTTCACTGTCACAGATATAGCCCTTGGGATCTGTAACACAGAAACAATTAAGGAGGATCCATTTTACAGCATGAATATGTATTAACCCTTGTTCACCATAGCTGAAAAGAGAACACTAATGAGCTATTAAAACATCCTAAAATCCCTCAAGATTATGTACACAAATGATGTCAAATGGTTATTCATCAGGTTTAGGATCAAGAAATCAGTTCTATCTCTATGATCAAAAGTGACCACAGTTGTATCTTTGAATTACATGGTAGCTAGACTCAAACTGCTCGCGAGGGAGGACATAAAACATGAGTGCATCTCATAAGTCATAAATAAAAATAAACGATTATAAAGCCCTGCTGTGGAGGGGCAGAAGATAGCTCATAGGGTAAAGATGCTTGTTGATAAGCTTCATGATCTGAGTTCAATCCCCCGTTCCACATAATGGAAGGAGAGAACCAAACTCCCACAAGTTATCTTCTGACCTCCACGTACACAGCATGGCATACCTGTGCACAGGGAGAGAGAGAGAGAGAGAGAGAGAGAGAGAGAGAGAGAGAGAGAGAGAGAGAGAGAACATACAGGCAGACAGAGAGAAAGAGACAGAGGGCTAGAGAGAAATATAACTTTGAATTATTTTTCAGTCATGTGTATGTGGGGTGGGTTTGCACATGTGCGTGCAGTGCTGAGCTACAAGCTGTTGAGAGCAATCTCTCCAGCTCTAGAAATGTAATTTTTAAATTTTATTTATTTTATTATTATGTGTATGAATGTACTGTCTGCATGTAGGTCTGTACACCCGTGTTGTGCAATGCCACAGAGGTCAGAAGAGGGTGTCAAATTCCCCTGGAACTGGAGTTAAAGACAGTTCTTAGCCACCATGTGGGTGCTGGGGATTGAACCCAAGTCCTCTGCAAGAACAGCCAGTGCTCTTAACCGCTAGGCCATCTCTCCAGCCCTAGAAATGTAATTTTTTAAGATCTCCAAAGAGACCCACTGCAGGGAACACCCAGTGTACTCACTGTCTTCTGAGGAAGGCCTCATTCTTCAGGCAAGGGCCTGAAGACTTTTCTACACAATGTATGAAGAGAACACACTTTTATGTACACAAATGTACTCCCAGAAACACTTGTTTTATGCATTACATTTGTGTATTAACACTTTAGGAAGCTCTTTCTTTCCCCTCCCCATTAATGCAGAACTTTTCAATTTGATTACGATGAGCTTTTTAGAGGGTCATAAAATTAATTTACTGCATTTAATCAATGTTTTAAAAAAAGAGAAAAGAAAAAATATATAACATTCGAAACAGGGATGATAAGTTAAAAATAGTTTCAGGAATATTTTGTTTCAATTTTACATGCATGTACCCTTCTATTTGTGTATATGTAAGTGTGTATGTTTGTGTGTACATATGAGAGTGTATGTATGTGCATATGTGTATGTGTTGTTGTGTATATTCTTGTGTATAGGTGTGTGCGTAAATGCCCACAGAGGCTAGAAGAGGGTGTCAGATTCCCTAAAACTAGGTTGTGGGCTGCCCAATGTGAGTTCAGGAAACCAAACTCCAGTCCTCAGAAAGAGCAACAAGTGCTCTTAAAGGCTGAGCCATCTCTCTCCAGCCCCTATTTTAATTTTCTAACGGTAGGAATTATTATAATGAAAAAAGGAAAAGAATATCAGTAATTCAAACTGAAATTGTTCCCAGCCACCAAACTAAGAGATGCTACAACTCTTGCACTAAACCAAAGGGTGCTACTGGGCTACCTGATGACTGTGGCTTTTCTCATATTTAAGGATTTTAAAGTAATCCTTGCTAAGAACATGAGGACTAGTCAGTTGTTGTCAATAAGCAAAGAGCACATGACAGTGGTATATGACTTTTGTTTTCAAAAACCATGGAGGAACTGTGCCACAGAGAGGCAAGTTGCCTCTGTGCCGTGCTCTACATCATCTTTCTAGGCAGGTTCTTAAGCAACTGAATCACAGAGCAGAATATGCATAAACTCTTAAAAGACAGTCTAATTTGCATGCTTCCCCAAGTCACCTAACTAGGGGCTCTAACTCCACGGGAGAAGGGCGGAGGGCAGGAAGAAGAAGGGAAGAGTTTAAAGAAGGGCCAGTGCCCTGAGACCAGAGTTCCTTTGTACATAGTAAAAATAGCAGACAGAACCTCACTGATGAGTGGATAGGAGTATAAGGCAAAAACCTATGGCCTATAAATTATTGCCAATTTTTCCTTTCCATCTTAAACATGGCCACAAAACAAGGTATTGAGTCACTGGGACTTCTCCCTTGATAGTCATATAAAGGAATAATGAAAAAGAATAGGAATTTTAAAAATATGCTCTCCTCATGATGAAAATATGCTCTTACATATTTTCTGATATTCCTTCCCCAATTAAGATTTGAATTCATAAATGAAGGTCTCCCAGAATCTCCTGCATAATCTCCAATTGCCCTTTACCTACAGATTTTTCTTTGTTTTTTTTTTTTTTTTGTGTGTGTGTATACATGGTCCTCTGTGTGTTCTCATGTGTGTACACAGGTACACATGTGTATATGGATCTAAACTTGCATGTGTACTTGGATGTGGAGGCCAGAGATGGGTGGACTTTGGTCCTCTTTTTTATTCTTCTCATTTTTTTTTTTTTTTGGTCTTTTCGAGACAGGGTCTCCCTTTAGCCCCAGCTGGCCTGGAACTCGCTCTGTAGACCAGGCTGGCCTTGAACTCATGAAGATCCGCCTGCCTCTGCCTCTCATTATTTTTTGGGACAGGCTCTTGCCCTGAACAAAACTGGCCAGTCAGTGAACTCAGAGGATCTTCCTGTGTCTGCCTCCCCAGCCCTGGGATCACTGAACCACACTGCCACTCCTGAATTTTTATGTAGGTGTCAGGGATCCAAACTCCTACTTACACAGCCAACATTTTGCCAATTGAGCCATCTCCCCAGTCCTGAATTGTTTAGGTTTGAATAATGTTTCAGTGTTTACAAATGATGCTTTCCTAGTGTGACTTACTTTTCTGTTGCTGTGTAAACACCATGACTGACGTAACTGACAGAGAGAAGAGTTTACTTGGCTTATGGTTCCAGAGTGTAAGAGTCCATCATGGTGGGAAGGCATGCCAGGAAGTGCCCAAGCAGAAAGATGAGCATACACATCTTCAAGCAGACACAGGAAGCAGAAAGACAGACTGGAAGTAGGCAAAGCTAAGAACTCTCAAAGTCTGCTCAGAGTGATGTGCTTTCTCCAGAATGACTACACCTCCTAAATGATCCATGACCCTCCCAGAACAGCATTACCAGCTGACCAACCATTTAAATACTTAGAGCGTATGGAGGACATTCTCATTCAAACCAACGCATATATTAGCCAATAGTTCTTGCAAAATATAGCAGTGGTCTCAGACTTTCTCCAAAACCTGGAGGAGAGATGGGGAGAAATGTAATCATCATGAGTCACTGTTCTAAGTAGCTTGGGTTTTGCAAGCAGTATTCTAGACAGAATGAAGGCAGCTATGTTACAGCTATTTTCTCTTGATCTAAATAACATATTACCTTCCTTATTAGGATTTAATTGATGAAACATAGAGATATCAGCCAAGTGGCTTCTGCTTTAATTAAATAGGTGCTAAGCGGTTTGATCATTTTTATAGTGACAAGTTGTAGAGCTCACTCATCCATGAACAAAAATGATATTACGGTGTTTAACCTACTTAAACAGGAGGGGTGGTAGTATTCAAAAACTTTCTATGGAAGAAAAATAATCTAACTATAGAATGATAATCCACTGAAAGTTAAAGTTTAAAGGTAAAGTAAAAACTGTAAACATCCATTGTGCTGCTGTTGCAGGCCAGACACAGAATTTAAATATAAAGAGAAGTCGTTGACCTCAGTGCATCATAGAGAAGCTCAGAGATGTGTAAACATAATTTCAACACAGAGAGAAAAATATCAGTATAAATATAAACAAAACACCGTGGCATAAACGAAAAGAATTTACTGGAAGGGATATTTTAAAGAATAAGAACTTTACCTGGTCATTGTTCCTAAATGTTCTACTTTGTTTTCACTTGCTGTGGCAAAACAATCTGACCAATACCAACTTGTGGAGGAAAGGGTTTATTCATCTTACATCTCCCAGGTCACATTTCATCACTGAAGGACCCCAAGGTAGGAACTCAGGGCAGGAACCTGGAGCCAGGTGGTCACAGGCCAGTCCAATGGAGGCAATTCCACAGTCGAGGGTCCCTCAACCCAGGTGTGTCAAGTTGACACTAAAGCTGTCTAGCACACTGAAGAAAAGATAAATTATGTACAAAAAAAGAAGCATATTATGAAACTGAACATGGTGGAATACACTTGTAATCCCAGCACTTGGGAGGCTGAGGCAGGAAGACTGCTGTAAGTTCAAGGCAAGCCAGTGCTGTCTAGCAAGACCTGTCAAGATCACCAACACCTCTATCAGGATGGAGGGAGGGAGGGAGGGGAAAGGGGAGGACAGTCTGACCAATACACTAAGACAGGAAGAACCAAGAAGATGGCTCAGGGGTAGAATGCTTGCTACTCAGGCATAAGGACCCAAGTTTGAATCCCCAGGACCCATGTAAAACCTGGTCATAGCACTGTGTGTCTGCAACCCTAGTGTGGGGACAGGAGAGCAAAGCAGATCCAGAGTTTCAGTAGCCACCCCATCTACGCAAAATAGTATGTTCCAGGCTCAGTGAGAGACCCTGTCCCAGAAAATAAGGTGGAGAGCAATTGAGAAAACCTGATGATAGGTGAGCCACCTGCATACACACACATACACCATACGTGTGCACAAGGTGTGTGATTTGGAAGATAACATGAGTGACCTGGAGGATCTTACAGCAAATTTGCAGCTCCCTGAATCCAACACAGAAGGCATCTGGTCAGTGCCTCTGACAGCTCCCCACATGTATTTTCTTCTCCCTAATTGTATCAGATTTTCCTTTTGTGATATTAGCTCTCTCACACCATACAGCACCTTGGTGCAGCACTGACTCCACATTCTTGTGTCATGTTAAGAACAAGATGGGGGCTGGAGAGATGGTTCAGTGATTAAGAGCACTGACTGCTCTTTCAGAGGACTTGGGTTCGATTCCCAACATCCACATGGTGGCTAAGAACTGTCTTAGGCCAGCCATAGTGGTGCATGCCTTTAATCCCAGCATTTGGGAGGCAGAGGCAGGCAGATCTCTGTGAGTTCAAGGCTAGCCTGGTTTACATAGCGAGCTCCAGGCCAGCTGGGACTAAAGGGAGACCCTGTCTCAAAATGAACAAAAAAAAAAAAAAAAGAAAGAAAAGAAAAAGAAAAGAACAAGACAACTCTCCATGTGACTGAGGAAGAGATTTAAACATGGCCCAAGCTGGCTAAGCCAGACAGCCTTCTTTCGAACTCTGATACCTAGTGTGGAACAGAAATGGCTGTTGGCTACCAATGCATCAACACCAGATTATTGAGGCAGGTGCTGTGGTGCATGCCTGTAACTCCACCAACTGGGCGGCTGAGATAGTGGGTTCACAGACAGTTCAAAGCCAGCCTGAACTACATAGCAAGACCCTCAAAATGCACACAAAAAAGGGACATTTGTATGTGCTTGTAGCGTTTAAGAGTTTGTCCCCAAATGGGTTGTTGGGTGACTAGGAAGCTACTGCCATTTACTAGGGCAAAGGCGAAACAGCACACCATTCCCACAGACAGAGGAATCTGCTTGGCTCACACAGGGACATTTAGAAAGTTCAGAAAAGGAAGCACGTTATGAGAAGAAGCAGGAAAGGACTTCCAGACTCTCACAAGCAGTGAGACCACCCTGGATGCAGTACGCCTGCCTCTTCTGAGGCCCCAATAGGATGAAATCAGCATCACCTCCATCGGCATCCCCAACAAAGGATCCTTACCTTAGGCAGTCCCTCCTCTGGGTCATTCCAGCCACCGAAGGTGCTTGCATCCTGGGAGAATCTCCCAAAGTCTCAGCTCAGACCCCACTGTGAGAGAACCCCAAACTAAGACACAGCAATGGATTACCCAGCCATTATTACCAATGCGTGAGGTAGGTGATATTTCCCCCAGTGTACCTCTGAGCCAATGAGTGAGTTATATTTTCATCCAGTTAGTGGGGTAGATGCACTTGAACTCTGCCCTTTCTGATTCCAAAATCTAAGTGCAATGCTCAACTCTCCAGAAACTTTTACATGGTTGACCACAAGACATGAACAAATATATTACACAGTACTCCAATAACATTTGATGCATTTCCTTACTACCTGCCCACATTGCCTTGGGTGATGCTACCAAGGACCAATCCAAGACAGGATGTGGTAGTGCAGGCTTGTAATCTCAGACATAGGAGGCAGAGGATTAGGAGTTCATGGTCATCCTTGGCTGGACTGCACATTCTAAGCTGCCTTGGGTTAAGTGAGACCCCGTCGCAGAAATAAAAACATAGATAAGGAAACAATTTTTAAATATTTTATTTATTATTTTTATTTTATGAGTGGATTTCCTACATGTGTGTAATTGCATCTGTGTTGTGCAATGCCTGCAGAGGCCAGAAGAAGGCACTAGATCCCCTGAAACTGGAGTTAGAGATAGTTGTTAGCTGCTGTGTTGGTGCTGGGAATCAAACCTGGGTCCTCTAAAAGAGCAGCCAGAGCTCTTAACCTCTGAGCCATCTGTCGAGCCCCAGATAAACAAATTTTTAAAGGACAAATCTATGACTCTCAATGTTAAGAGGGTTTAATCCAATGTTCAGCATATTCTTCCTTTTCAGTCAAAATCTGTTTTCAAATTGCTAGTGAAATCACATTCCTGTACTGCAAGTTAGTGTGTTACAGGGCCAACTGTTTTTGTCTTCTGCTCCTCCTATTTCTCTAACAGTACACACATATGGTTTCCATGGAAAACCTCCTCCCATTCTTCAGCCATGTGATTTGAGCAGAACTGTCTCCAACCTCGGTTCCCCAGATGGACACAGATCCACTCCTGGCACCTCTCCTTCTGGGGCGTTCCCTCCAAAGAGGGCAGAACCTCAGAGTCCTAGGGAAATCTCTGTTCTAGCCCAGAAAGGACCAATACCAGAAACAATAAATTAGTTAATTATGGAGTATGTTAACCATTAACAAGTGTTATGGAAACAAGGAAATGACAGTTAGATAAGGACTGAGGGCCAGTGTACATGTATAAATTTATAAGGCATATGCTTCTAACTACTGCTGTATAACAATGGTCCCAGACTTTAACCAGCTCCCAATAACAGTAAAGGAGCCACTTACCTAGCATAGGCAAGGCCCTGAATTCAACCCCTAGCACTTGGAAAAAATAATAAAGTAAATCTTTATTAACTCTGCATAATTTCTGTGGTTGCCTGTTTCTGTTTCTGACTTGGGGTCTTCCAGAAGGTCACGGCTACTATTTTGGCTGGAGGTGCAGTCATCTAAAGGTTCATTTGGGGCTTTTCTGATAGTTTTAAACACAGATTTAATCATTGTAAAAGCCTCTTTTTTGTAGGATGAGGGGCAGCATTAATCTTAAATTGTAATGAAAAAAACTCCTGTATCATTCAATAAACTAAAAGGTTTCCTCTTAATAGCTTAAGCAAGACAGGCTTGTGACTCTGAGTATTTATAAACCTTACATGTGTACATGTGAGTATGGCTAGACTGATAGATGATAGATAGATAGATGATAGATAGATAGATAGATAGATAGATACTAGATAGATAGATAGATACTAGATAGATAGATAGATAGATAGATAGATAGATAGATAGATGATAGATAGGTAGATAGATAGATGGATAGATAGATAGATGATAAAAAGGTAAACAATAGATAAATAGATATATAAGTAATAGCTAAATGATAAATAGAAGATGATAGATGTTATATAGATACATACATACATACATATATACATACGTACATACATACATAGATGATAGATATAGATTGATTGATAGATGATAGATAGATAGATGATAGATAGATAGATAGATAGATAACAGGTAAATGATAAATCAAAGATGATAGATGTTAGATAGATAGATAGATAGATAGATAGATACATACATACATACATACATATGTATGTACATACATACATACATTGTCAGTTGTTTACATCATCTGTTGGTCCTTTAATCATGCATGGCCGCAATCCACATGATGTTCTTCTCTCCTAGAACCAGGCTGGCAGCTTCACAAGGCTAACAATTCCTAGGCTGAGCTTCTGGCAAGGAGAGGAGAGGGAACCTCGAAAGTTACCCGATGGGAAATGAAAGAAAGACATGGACTCAGAGAAAGTCCGGGAGATAGACTCAGTTTTATTCATGCCAGCAGTGTGTTTATATACTAAAAGCTACTGTGCTCTGGGCAAGGGGATGTGGAGGGCAGAAAGAAGGGAAGGGCAAGCCACCTTGGCTTCTACCAGGGGGCTGCAGAGTTCCTGTTTGTGCAACCAGTAAACTAGAGATGTGACATTTTGCTCAATACTTCAAGGGAAGGGGCCATCCAGTTCTGGAACTTTGCAGAGATAGGCAAGGCAGGAAAAACACTGCAATATCCCGACCTAACGGAGCTATAGATAACTCACAGAGACAACTGAATGCCCACAGAGATATCAGATAACTCTCTGAGTTTCCTCGGGACAGGTCTTACAGGTCCTTGCCTTGAGCCAGGCAAGGTTTCATTCCTACAATGCATGATAAATATAGATAGATAGATAGATAGATAGATAGATAGATAGATAGATAGATAGATAGACAGATGATAGATACATAGATACAGAGATACATAGATGATAGATATATGGATAGATAGATGATAAAAAGGTAAATAATAGATAAATAGATATTTAAGTGGCAGGTAAATGATAAATAGAAGATGATAGATAGATGATAGATAGATGTTAGATACATACATACACAATAGATAAAAGATAGAGATAGATAGATAGATAGATTTGCTTTACCAACTTTATCTAAACCATAAGTAAATTATTCATGTAGTTAGACTGCATTTCACAACCCCAGAATTATCACTCCTTTCCTAAGGAAACTCATCAAAACATTTTCATTAAGTAAGCCTTTCCACTCAGGTTCCAAAAATATTTAATGAAATCAAATTTTCTGAGTTTTAGTAACATTTTACAAGTTATTTTCTACAAATATTCTTTCATAATTATTTCCAAGATGAAGAAAAGGAACAAGGACCTAGCATAGCTATGACCAAATAACAAAATGTGTTCAGGACATATGGAAACCAGGCCTGGAGGAGAATCCTATCCAATAGATTGCTGGAGCCTAGGATTATCCCATGGAGAAGAATGTATACCTGATCATCTTCTCCTTCACCTCTCTGGGTTCTCACGTGGTCTGCCCCAAGGATGGTCTCCCTGTTTGTCCTTCCCTTATGCACTTTTATTAATTGTACTATTCTTTCTCTAGTGTCACTGGAAAATATATGAACAGCAATTATATTGTACAGGTTTCTCTGAAGAAGGCTCTAAAACAGTCTAGTGTTTATACAGAACAATAATTGGAAGTTTCATAGGCTGTGTTTTATTGTTTCAGTTTTTGAGACAGGGTCTTATTCTATAGACCAACATGGCCTGGAACTCACTACATACCCCAGGTCAGCCTTAAACCATGCTGCCTCTGCCTCCCAGGCTTACAGATGTGAGCCTCTGTGCCTCACTGGATTTTCAAACCTATAATTATATTGCCCAAACTTTCCACTACAACTTATCCTTATTATGTACTATCTAAATTAAATATTAAATTAAAACAAGAATAAAAAGCTTCAAACAGCATTCAAGTCTGACATGATAATGCATAACTGTAACCTTAACACTCTGGAACCTGAGGCAAGAGAATCACCATGAGTTTGAATCCAGGTTGGATTACATAGCACCAGGCCAGGTGGGGTTATATCACAAGACCCTGTCTCGAAAAACAAGACAGAGGCTAGAGAGATAGTGGAGTGGGTAAGATAAGAGTGCTTCCTGTCTGCAAACATGAGTACCAGCCTTCAGCTCCTCAGCACCCATGTAAAAAGTCAAGCATTGGGGCTGGAGAGATGGTTCAATGGTTAAGAACACTAGCTGTTCTCGTAGAAGACTTAGGTTCGATTCCCACCACCCACGCAGCGGTTAACAACCATCTGTAATGCCAGTTCCAGGGGAATCCAATGTCCTCTTCTGACCTCCACAGGATTTGTACAATACAAGTGCACTCACATTCACACAGGCAAAACACCCATGCACATGAAATAAAACTAAAAATAAATACAAAAAAAAATATTTTAAAGCCAGGCATTGCTACACGCACCTGTCACCTCACCCCAGCACCGGAGTCCAGTAGAAACAGGAGGATAACTGGGGCTTGCTGGCTGCTAATGGTAAAGGAGACCATCTCGCACCCTCCTCTGTGTCTCCATGCACACAAGCACATCTGTATAGACACATGTGTACACACATGCATACACACACATAGAAAAAATAAACTTCAAATAAAGCAAAAGAACAGTAAAAAAACAGTCCAGTCATATGGTGGGTTTTCTCTTTTTCCTTTTTAACTTTTTGCACAGATTGATTGTGTCTCATAGCCTCAGTGATGCTGTTTTTATAATCCGAATTTCAATAACATTTTTCTACATTATTATTGGAAAAAATACTTGGCTGTGAGTTAGTTAAATGACTTTTGCAGTACTGTTACTAGTGGGTGATGTTGTAGGGACTATCTTAGCTCACACTCACCTCCACTCCCAGTGGTCCGTTCGAGTCACCCGTTCTCCTCTGGAAGGGCAGAAGGTACACTGAGACTCTAACATAGGAAAACCTGAGTTTCTTTCATTGCTACAAAAAAAGAAAGGATGCCACTCATCCCTTAAATCAATCATCCTTTAAAAATGCAGACTTTCAGAGCTGAATGCTTAAACAAATGGTTGCTATTTAAACTGTGAGCGAGCATATTTCTTGATAACTCTCTCATCACACACCTACACACAAACTCACACACTAAGTTTCCTCTCAAACCCTGTCTGTATTATTTCACACGTGTTTTCTCTCATTCCAGATAGTACAGATCTGATCCTACTAGAGGTCAAAAGTCAATAAAGATCTACTGTCATTTCCTATTTCCTTTATGTGAAATTGGTTCAAAAGCACAATGCCAAAAATAGATGCTGAATTAAATGTGTGTACTTTGCATAACCACAGTATTTGCTACTAACACAAGCTCTTCACACAGAACGAATTCACAAGACACGAGTCTCCCATACATTAAAGTGTATCTAAATTAAGAGTGGATTTGAGAACAAACAGGAGGATAAAGAAAGCAAAATCCAGAGAGAAGAAAATGGCATAAACATTCTGAGTGTCAATAATTTACAATAATGCTTTAAGACAGAGATAGTACCAGCCAAGGTAATATTATCATAGCAGAAAAACAAAACAGAAATAAGGCAGCATTAGACAGCAGCCTAGTGGGTAGAGATGTATTCTGTCGCCCCTGGGGTTTTATAGAGAGGGGTGGAGGAGGAGGAGGAGGAGGAGGAGGAGGAGGAGGAGGAGGAGGAGGAAAACGGGAGCTGTGATGGTTTGCATCTGAAGTGTCTCCCACAGGCTTATGCTCTGAGCAGTTGTGCTCCAGCTGGTGAGACTATTTTGGTGGCTGCAGGGCCTTTAGGAGCTGGAGCCCAGCTGACAGAAGTAGGTCTCCAGGCACAAGCAGTAGAAGGTTACAGCCCAGAACCCAGGTCGGACCTTGCTTCCTGTCTGCTGTGATGTGAACAGCATCCGTCCCGTGCTCCCACTGCCACAATCTGGGCTGCTCTAGGATGCTTCCCCACCCCACCCCCAAGATGGACTGAAACTCACTAAAGCCATACATCAGATCTGGATGCTGAAGAGAAGACTCAGTGTTGAGAGAGCTTGATGCTCTTTCAGAGGACCAGAGTTCAGTTCCCGACACCCGCATCCAGTGGTGCACAACCACCTTTAACTCCAGCTCCAAGGCATCCAGCACCCTCTTCTGGCCTCCATAGATACCTCCATACATGTGTTCATATGCATGTGCACACTCACACACATACACACACACAGAGGCATGCATGCATGCACATAAATAAAATAGTTTTAAAAAGTGAATGATGGGAAGTTGTCTATGTCTGTCACGGTGGTCACAGGAAGGCAAAAATAACAATACAGGAGAGAAGACAGAAAAGAGGGGAAGTAGAAGAATCACACAGCCTTGTTGTTTCCATTAATGGGGCACCAAACTTCCTGCCCTGCTGGACCTTCAGGAAGTTGGGGAATGGAATTTATGCCCCTTCCACTCACTATCCCACACCCACCATCATGCCTCATCAGGCCTTTGGGCAAATATTGCTCATGACTCTCCCCTACACGCCCTCTGTAGCCACAGTGCCAGTCCCCTACCTGCCAGTGCCGTTACCAGCTGCCTTTTCCCCTGGAAAATCAAGTCACCTCTGGTTGGGTAGTACCCACCACCCTCTCTGCCTGTTCCCCTAGAAACAACAGCAATTTTCCAAAACCAAGTATCTAGTTGTCTTAGTTATTTTTCTGTTGCTGTGATAAAACACTTTGACCAAGGCAACTTACAAAAGTACGAGTTTATCCGAGTTTATGGTTCCAGAAGGATTAAGGTCTATA
Organism: Rhizomys pruinosus; assembly: GCA_009823505.1. Taxonomy (NCBI): domain Eukaryota; kingdom Metazoa; phylum Chordata; class Mammalia; order Rodentia; family Spalacidae; genus Rhizomys; species Rhizomys pruinosus. The sequence continues at coordinate 507,275 of VZQC01006020.1, read as the reverse complement.
ACCATCGGAGGAAGGCCTGCAAGGCTGCAAAAGGAGCCTGAGCAGAAAGCCAAGTAATCACATCTTCAAATAGGCACAGAAGACAGAGACAGGAAATCCGGCAAGGCTTAAGAACTCTCTACACTGGCCCCCAGTGACATGCTTCCTCCAGCAAGGCCACACATCCTAAAACTTCCCATAACACCACCACCAACTCTAACAAAATGTCCAAATACTTGGAGCCTTCAGAGTCCATTCTCATTCAGCCCATCACACTAGTCATTTGCCTTCAAGATAAAGTCCATACCCATTTATAAAATCCATACCAGTTATTCTAGCTTGTAAAACTTTCCAGTTTCTCCCATCGATCTCTCTCCAGTCTCAAGGGTTAGGGTAAAAGGAGGGAGAAAATCTTGTCTCTGTCAGTAGCTCTGATAACACTTACATCTCCTATAGTACTGTGTACCCCTCATGGCTCACTCTCTCCCTAGTCGCTGCCCCATGACCCAGAATAGACTCTCCACTTTCCTTTGCCTCCTTCTCTGCCTGTGACTTAGTTGAAAAACTCCCTGATGGCCTAGTCCCCAAATGCTGTTCAGCATGTCAAAGGAAGAGATTCAACTGAAGAATCTCTCAAGGGGAGAATGAAAAAGGAATTGTCCACTGTGTCTGGGAGCATTTGCTAGTGTGTGAGCATCTTCCTCTGCCTTGTCAGTTAGGTTTTCATCAGAAGTCATTCAATTAAACCTCAGTGCCTAGGGAAACAGCATGGCTGGTAGTCTCTTCTTACCCTTAGACTCAGAGTTGGCAAGGTGCTTCTTGGCCAGCCAGAGCAGTTAATCTCCTAGAATCTCTCAGGGTCTAAGCACACAGACCTCCACTTTCAACCTGACAACCTGTCTCCGTGTTGAAAAACAGTTCAAGGTAGCACTTGAGACCAAACGTGTCATTTTCCTTGTCAAAATGAAAGCTATAAAATTTAAACCTAATGCTTAATGTATCCAGATATTGAACACAGACTTTTATCCTCACCTTAATGGTCTGTCTAAAAACATCAAAAAAGATTACTTAAAAACTCTGGGGTCCTATAAAAATTATGTGAAGCCACCACACACACACACATACACATACCATCTCTTCCAAGTTTTAAAATATTTATTGGAAAACACTCATGCAATATTTGAACTTTTTTTCCTTAACCTCAGACACTAAGACTGTGTGCTTGATGGCTGGGGGGGGGGGGGTGGAGGATGGTAATAAAAGCAATAGGATATTTTAACATTTTATTAGATTACAATCTACAATTTTAATAGCATCTGCTGCTGGGAATGGAACCAGACCTTATTCAGCATCTTCTAAACACAGAAAATGTAAAAGCACAGCTTTCTCCCTTTAACATAATATCCCGATAAAGAATGACAGTGCTTGTTAAGTTATTTAGGATTCGGATGTGCGTGGGGGCCTAATTAAAATGCAAGGATAGAAAAGGTATTCAAAACCATAGCAAGAGAGTTAGGAGGTGATTATTTCCTCTAATAAAGGGGGACCCAGAGTGATGGAAATACCAGGATGTTAGGATGGAGATGTTGTAACATTGGACCTCTCAATATTGTTAAAATAAAAATGCCAAGCCAACTAATAATCTGAGACAGACATGGCTGGGCATGCCTTTAATCCCAGCACTCTTGAGGAAGAGCAGGCAGATCTCTATGAGATGGAGGCCAGCCTTGTCTATATAGCACATTAGTAAATTCCAGGCCAGCTGGGACGCACACACACACACACACACACACACACACACAAACGTACTCCCATCAGAACTTGGGTGATAGCTCATCTGAACAAGCATAAGGACTTTAGGTTGATCCCCAGAACCCAGGCCAAAAAGTTGAGCACAGTGATACATCCCGTACTCCCAGCATGGGGAGGAGGAGGAGGCAGAGCCTGGGCTCTGCACCACCAAATTAGCTGATTCCGGGTGGAAGGAAGAGACTCTGACTCAAAAGAAAAACAAGGTGGGAGCAGCTGAAGAAGACACCTGCGGACGACTGCTGGCCTCTGCCATGTGCACCCCAGCACACACCCATACGCACACAGATGTGTATATACACGTTTTAAGAAACCTACCCATAGCCAGAATACCAGTGGTCAGTTATGACGCAAAGTTCACTTCTCAGCTCTTAGTGACACACCCCTCAAAATTCTTCATTGAGACAAATGGAATGTCCATGGTTTCTACAGTCTAAGAAGCAAGTTGTTTGTTGTTCTTTCTTGCATTTTCTCATACAATGGTGACTTTTCTGTCCCGTGCTGAGCATGTAGCATGGAGTTTGGAGGAAAGGAGGCTGTTTTCAGGTACTCTGTGAAATCTAAGTCCTGGGCCAGACACCACTGCCTCTTCCAAAGAGCAGAGCGGCTAACTAGGATTCAGTGTTTGGGAAAGTGGCACACCTCCAAGTTCCCCCCGAATTCCAAATTTCCAGTATTGTTAAAGCACCACGAAGTCACAGATGGCAATAGCGCTATTTGCCTTATTCACCTTGAGGATTCTCTCAGGCATGTGTTTCTGATAAAATAACTCCAATACAGGCCTCGTATAGAAGGGTCCCACTTTAATGCCCCCAGCACTTTTGTGCATGTCTGTCTGGCCTAGGATGCGTCAGCCTCATTAAAAATCACTCCTGGGTGAACAGCAGCCAGTGGGTTAACCAGGCTGGGCAGACTCAGTTTGCTAGCATCTGCTTAACCAGCAGGCCGGGGAAGCTCTGTTGATTTTCATTCTCCACTGCTGAGTGATGAAGGCCCACTGTTTAGATGAGAAACCTAGTCGGGACACAACCTGTGCTCTCCTACAAAAGAAATAACAAGGCAGCCGAGGCCCCCGACAACAATTCCTCCCTGATCCGGGACAGAAGGGCAAAGTCTGAATGAATGCATCTACACGGTCTAAGTCTGAAATGACAGGACGAAGGAGGCTCAGTCACTATTCGGATGATTCTCCATTGTGGAAAACAACTCCATAGGAACTGATCTAGAATCAAAATAGTTCTTTCAACTACAAGTGTGCATGTGTGTGCGCGTGCGTGTATGTGTGCGTGGTTATGTGTGTGTATGTGTGTGTGCATGTGTGTGTGTGTTGATTAAAGCTATGAACACTTCTTAATGGTCACTTTTGAATTTCTGAGACAGTTTTGGGATACAAATCCCCCCAAATCCTACTAAAAATATACAATGAGTTTTTTTAACCAAAATTCTCTATTTTCGATGATGAAACTGTTTTAAAACAAAAGCTGAATTATTTATTTCCTCATATGATAAACCTGAAACTCCTTTGATTTAACATCTAAATTTAGAGGGGTTAGTTTTGTTTGAGGAGACAGAGTTTTAAACCATAGCCCAGGCTAACCTGAAACTCACTCTGTAACCCAGGCTGGCCTCCAACGTACAGCCATCTGCTTCCCGACTACTGGGACTGCAGGTCTACACCACCAAGCCCAACACCACACCACACGCCGCAAGACTTTGCGTGTCCGCCTTTTCCTTCGCTCTGTGAAAGAGTCACGGAAATAGCTTGTGAAACTGCAGAGCCCCCCAGGCTCACCTGCGGCAGGTCTGGGTGGGGGCTGAGAACTCACGTTTCTGACCGACCACGGGGATCATCTCAACCGAGGCAGCCATGTTTGGAGCCCCTAGGCTCCAGGCCTGCACATTCCTGCCTCTTCCACTCCCTCCCGAGGTCCTCATTTAGCCCTGTGCCTCTGGGCTGTCTCTTCCTAGGTGATTAACCCCATCTTGCCCCTAAATTCACGATCGACATCTACTGGCAGTTAATACCTCTCTCTCCTTTCAAGCCCCAAACCCAATCCAGGGCTGCTGAGGGGCGTCTTCATCACTGTGGGCTCCCACTTCTCACATCCCACTCCAGACCATCAGCAGACCTTGGTGAATCGCCGCTCTCACCTACTCCCTGGCTGATCTCATTTATCCACTTATCACCACTTTCACAGAACAAAAGGAACAACCCTTGCTTTTGAACTCTCTCCATAGAATTCAGGAGAAAAATCTCGTCTTACTGCATCAGGTCTACATGATCTGACCCTGTTCCCTCACACCCCATTCCATATGTTAGAAGTTTCTACCTCCTACCACGTGTTCCTGCCTCGAGGCCTTAACACATGCTGTTTCCTTTATGTGAAATATTACTGTCCAAGCTATTTACAGGGTTCCTGGTTCACACTAATGAACACCAAAAGAGCATCTATTGACAGGCAGGGCTGAGCTTCCCACACCCCTGTAGAAGACCCAGAAGTGGCTCTCAGAAAGAGCACCAATTTTTTTATATAGATTTTTTTATTTATTATTATTTTTCATGTGTATGAGCATATTGTCTGCATGTGGGTTGGTGCACACGTATACTGCAATGCTTCAGAGGTCAGAAGAGGGCATCGGATTCCCCTGGAACTGGAGTTAAAGACGGTCCTTAGCAGCCATGTGGGTGCTGGGAATCGAACCCGGGTCCTCTGCAAGAGGAGTCCATGCTCTTAACTGCTGAGCCATCTCTCCAGACCCAGGAGCACCAAATTCTGATCTGCATCATTCTCCATCTGCTGTCACCTGTCCCACCCTGTTTGCCTCAACACTGATCACCCTTGATAGATACAGTGCATGGACCTGTCTGCAGGCTTGACAAAAGAAGAAGAAACTGTTTTCTCTCCAGTGTTCCATTCCTAATATCAGAAACTCCTATATGGTTCTACAGGAGCTTGGCATGTATTCAGGAACTGTGTAAATGAACCCACTGAAAGAGTAAAACCCACTGAAAGAGTACATTTGAATCTTTCAGAAATAATTGACTGGCTATTTTTCCTCTCTAGAACTAACTAGCCATTCTTTTTAGAATTAGCGCATTCTTATTATAGATATTTTTGCATCTTTTAAGAGAAAGCTTTGAGGGGGGCTCAGTGGTTAAGACCACTCACTTCTCTTGAAGAGGACCCAAACTGGGTTCCCAGCACCCACCTTGAGTGGCTCACAACTCCAGGTTCAGGGGATCTGACACCTTCTTCGGGGCTCTGTGGGCACCTGCATTCATGGGCACATATTCACAAACAGAGACACATGTAAGTTAAAAATAAGAAAAATAAATGTTTTTACAAGAGTGATTTAGGTGACTTAATTAAGCAAAAATTATGCAAAAGATTAGTTGCTCAGACTTTAATAAGTTTCTGCAAAATTCCCATTTCATCCTGTTTCTCGTACTTTTTCTTTGGAGTCTTTGGGTCCCCAGAAATATCATCTTAGGAAAAATCTTGTTGTGTCACCTGAGGCAAAGAAAGAGCTGCTGAGCCTCTACATCAAGCTGATTGGCTCGGTGGTCAGCGTCGGACAAAGAATATAAATTTTTAAGCACTGCATAGAGCAATCCTGCCTCGTATAATACTATGGTGATTAATTAATGACTTGGAACTTCTTGCACCTGATAAAGACGAGAGACAGCAAAGTCTGGGTCGGGTAAAGGAAGCAGTATGTGAGCAGCTTTGGAAAAACCAGACTGCAATACACAGTCACCATTCACCTCCTCCACAGAAAAGACTACTGGTGCTTAAAAGAACTCTGGGCTAGCTTTCTACCAACTTGATGTAATTTAACCCAAGTAGGGTTGAAATGCTGGTAATGCAAACCAAGTCTTTTGAAGTCTAATGGCACTGATAGTTGAACCTGTGGACCATGTTACATGTTTTCTAATGTTATCTGTCAGGCTGAAGCTTGCAAGGAAAATTGACTATTAAAAAAATGTGTGTGGAGATTAGAGTCCACATTTTGAAATGTCAGTAAATACAGTATTTCAATGACAGATCATAATGACTTGTAAAAGGCAGCCATATGTGTATCGAGCTCTTAGTCTTCTTAATGTTTTTTTTTTTCAGAAAAAAAAAAACAATTCTCAATCTGAAGAAAACAGCACTATCTTTCAAATTTTGGGAGGATTTCAGAGTAAACCAAACGTCCGCAGCCAGAAGATTTCTCTCTTTCAAAGAGAACCCACCAGGACATTTCTAGCTTGTGTATGTCTGGCATATCACAACAACCAGGGCAACAGAAAGATTTGAAGAAAGAAATCAAGGCCAGAACATTAGAGTCAACGCTCCAGTCTTTAATGTGCTGTTTCTCTACCTCACAGCGCCTCAAGGCAGTTAGCAGACGTACTTTCACAAATAGCGCCATTAACAGAATTTTACATGCCCAGGTCACTTGACTCTAATCCCAAAGAAGTTTTAAAACATTGTACAAACAACAGACTTCAGGCTACATCTTTGAAAGACATCTACTTCTAGGGAGTAGAGGTAGTCTGTGACACAGCCACGGATCGTTTTGGACAGTTTCTGACAAAGAACAAAGGTAAATGCAAGCCACCAAGCACGCAGAGTGCTTAAGAATGAAATCAAAAGCATCAGCACCAGGCCAGCCTACTGTTCATGGAGAGAGAACCTCTCCTTCAAAGTGATTAAGTACTTAATGGTCATCACCAACCTCCGAATTTCATGCTTCCACATACATACATGCATCTCCAAATGGGCTGAAATTACATCCACAGAATAAAGCTCCCCTTTGTTCAGATGCCCGTTTGTAAGGGATCTTTACATGAACAAAGCTTCTGTCTTTACAATAACCATCTTTCTTCAGAAAAGGCATGCAGTATACTTTTGGGATGCCAAACCACACAATGGAGAGAAACCAAATAATTCCAGTGAGATTTGACGAGCCTTCAGCTAATCCTACAACAATTCTAGTCGCCTGTCAATCAGGAAGAGTCACATAAAGAACTGTAAGGTATTGCTACAGTCTATTACCTGAGACGTTCCTTTTGGTTCACTTGAGACTTTACAGAAATATCGAATGAGTGCATTCAGTGATTGTTTGAATTGCCGCTGTGTGTTCTGTCATAAATGCTTTATGGATAACCATCAATTGGTACCGCTCATCAGTCTAACAAGTTCAGTGTTCTACTCCGAGCAAAGGATGACTATTTATTTAACAGCTCTTGGCAGGAAAATTTGTTGCATGCCACAACTTTACAAAGAACATTAAAATCAATGACAATTTATAAACCAAAGGCTGGGAATTATGCTTTGGATTCCCATAATTCATCAGAATAAAGCTGTCAGATACCTTTTATTATAAATTAATAGCACGTTGTGGGAGGGCACCTCGGTGCAGATGTTTTACCAGTTCCGTACTGACATCTAGTGGACGGTGAGAAATATTCCCCCCATTTTTTCTTCAAACATCCTTAGATTATTCTCTTCCCAAAAGATGTTTGTGGCTGCTGCATCCATCATAAGATCTTTTTAATATTTAAGACACTGTACTTGAGTTTGAGTTTCATATGTTTGAATCAGAGCTGACACATTTTTACAAGTTTGAACTTTGTGTGGTAAGCACTAACAGTGTGTATTTAATATAATTTAAAACCTACTCAGTAATTACACCTTCATCTTTTGCTTTTAAAAAAATCAATATTTTAAACCTTTTAGTACAGGCCATACTAGGGGACCTAATTACTTTCAATTCTCTACTATTAGATTAACTATACTATATTAAAACACTGAACCTCCAACCCCAATGTTCTCATAAAGAAATAGAAATACAGGGCTAAAATAAGCCCTTCCTTCTGCATTTGATTAAAATTTCAGATACAATGTACCTATTGTGAACTTCACCTCCAGTTTAATGTGACTTATGAGTGGCCATTATGTTGAAAAAGGACTAAATACATTGAATATGGATTTTGCTGCTCTAATATTTTCACATTGATCTACACAATACCCTATGTAATTAATTCCATGTTCATTAACATATTCAAAAACTGGGGGAAATGCTAATGTACTGGCAGCCTCCCCAGTACGGTCTTGGCAAAGGGCCAGGCTGGAACAGTCTAAGAGTTTTCTGTGCTTTGTAAAAGGGGCATATCTGAGGGTTCCCAGGTGCCCAGGGACAGTGGTGGGGTGCAGACTGCCATCCATTTTCCAGGGGTCCAAGGACATTAAGAAAAGCATTTTCTTCAGATTCCTTTAAAGTTTACAGTACTTAAAATGGCTGGGAAAACCAGGGACGCAGGAGTGTGGCATGTTCCTGTTTGTGTGTCTGGTTCTGTGACAAGCACTTTACATGAGAGACTGATAGAGTGTAGGTCAAGGGTGAAATCTCCTCTTCCAACTTTATAGAACTTAAAGGTCTATAAAGCTGAAGTTTAAGGAAAAAAATCTTTTCCTGACTTGATTGTGATTGTGAGATTGTTACTGGCAAACGTCAACCAAAAATATGGAACTCTAAATAGATGGGGGTGGTATATAAATCCCAGTTCCAACCTCCAGATTATTGTATCTTTCAAGATACTAGAAGGCCCTGAGATAAAGGGAGCTGAGTGCCATTTAACCACTAATAACGCCTTCTCGCTGAGGGGTACTTTCTATTACTAAAAGACTAACTAGGCAACCTCCTGCTGTCAGAAGGGCCTAAATTTAGGTCTTTTGATTAAAAAAAAAGCAACTGTCAGGGATGGACAGATCATCTAGAGCACTTACTGCTCTTCCAAAGGACTCAAGTTCTGTTCCCAGCACCTTTGTCAAGCAGCTCACAGCCACCTGTCACTCCAGTGCCAGGGGCTCTGAGGCCTCCTTTTGGCCTCTCGGAGTACCCCCAGACAAGTGGAATTTACTCACATAGACACATAAAAAACGTAAATCATAAAAAAAACAATACTAGGCATGGTAATGCCTGCCTTTAATCCTGGCACTCAGAAGGCAGAGGCCAGCTTGCGATACATAGTAAGTGCCGAGCCAGATGGGACTCTGAGGGGACCCTGTCTCAAAATATTATATAAATAAATAAAATAGGAAAAATAAAAATGCGAGTACCACATTCAACATTAGTCCTTAACATTCCCTTATTTTTTCTGATCTTTTAAGCTCTCCCCTCGCCCATTGGCCTGTGCAAACTCCCCACACAGGAACATTGATGGAGGTGTGCTCTTGACACACCTGCGCACAGTGAGCAGAGCAAGAGTCCCGACAGGACCACAACTCCGGAACTAATTCGGGGCTGGAAATTTAGAATGCTTGTTTTCAGATAAGACAGAAATGGAGTAAGATAAATTTTAAAAGAAACAAAGAGGACCAGACTGGAGAGATGCCTCAGAGCACTGACAGCTATTGCAGAGGACCATGGTTCCGTTCCCAACATCCGCAGGGGACCCAATGCCCTCTTCTGACCTCTGCAGGCATTGCACAACACGGTACTCTCACACACATTCAGGCTATACACTCATACACATAAAATTAAAATAAGAAAATATTATTTTAATTTACAAAAAAGGGTTGGGAAGGGAGGGACGAAGAGGAGGGAAGGGGAAGGGAGGAAAGAGGGAGGAAGAGAAGGAATGTCTCGGAACGTGTAAAGGAAAACCAGCCAAAAGACTCACTGGTCCAGAGGGACTTGTCCCACAGAAAAGGCCCAAAACTGAGCTCTAGTCCTAGGTCACAGTCCTTATGACTACTGCCTCTGTGAAGAAATGAGACCAACCAGCAAGTGAAGTTTCTTCCTGTTTAATACGGTCCAGTTCTTACATGGCCAACAGCTCTGTTAGAGCCCTCTCCCACCTATTAGTTTAGGCTGTAAAGTAGATGTCGTTATGACACATGACATCTAGACTGTACATCACAGAACAGCATGGACAACAACACAAGTGTGGACAACAGCCTCAGAGAAGTTAGAGGCACCAGAAGTGGGTGGCCCGGCTGAGTGCAGCGTATGACAGAACAAGAGGTCTTCAGGCCTGGGAGGACAGGAAGCCATCATGTCAGGAGGCTTCAGAGCCAGAAGGATGAGTCCATCTAGGGAAGATGTATCCTAGAGCATGTGTGTGGTCAAGCAAAGTGCCTTAATAGGGGAGCAGTGAGAAGTAAGACACCCAGAGCCAAAGACAGCAGCTGTGTGACACAGTACAAAGAAGCACAGGAGAACTCCACACACATAAGGAGAACTCCACATACATAAGGAGAACTCCACACGCATAAGGAGAACTCCACACGCATAAGGAGAACTCCACACGCATAAGGAGAACTCCACACGCATAAGGAGAACCCCACACGCATAAGGAGAACTCCACACGCATAAGGAGAACCCCACACGCATAAAGAGAGCTCCACACGCATAAGGAGAACTCCACATGCATAAGGAGAACTCCACACGCATAAGGAGAACTCCACACACATAAGGAGAACTCCACACGCATAAGGAGAACTCCACATACATAAGGAGAACTCCACATACATAAGGAGAACTCCACACGCATAAGGAGAACTCCACACGCATAAGGAGAACTCCACACGCATAAGGAGAACTCCACACGCATAAGGAGAGCTCCACACGCATAAGGAGAACTCTACACGCATAAGGAGAGCAAAGACCGGGAGGGAAGGGCAGGTGGAGAGGACCCCAGGACCCACAAGGCCGGGCCACATGTTCTTGTGCTTCCTCTCAACCTAGACTCAAAGTTACTTGTTTGTATATGTGCGTGTATGTGTACATGTGTACGCATACATGAACTTGGGACATGGAGGTACAAAGGGGAATGAGAGGAAAGGAAACTTTAATGGAAGGGGGAACAAGAAAGGTGATCAGTTCCGTGTGACATGAAAGCAGAAATGGGGACAATCTGGAAGAGGCACAGGGGTCAGCAAGCAGGGGTGAGGAGGGACAGGGAGACAAGAGTATGATGATAAAGCCATCACAATGCCACAGTGAAACCCATGACTTTGTATGCTGACGTTGTAAAGAGACGTGGAAGCATGAAAAACAATGAACGCAAAGAAGACGGCCAAGCTGTTGATCAGCATCGAAGCCTCTGCCATAGCTAAGGTTCAAAAACAAAAGTAGACTGGTGTGGAGGCGGAGGCAGGCAGATTTCCTGAGTTCAAGGACAGCCTGGTCTACAGAGCAAGTGCCAGGCCAGCTGGAACTAAAGGGAGACCCTGTCTCAAAAATACCCCCCTCCAAAAAAAGTAGTTCTCACTCCAATTTAGAGGTTGCATGGGGTTCTGTAGACATGAGGGTCAATCTCAGCCTGCAAATAAAGTGGGTGGGGAATGGGTGGAAAGTGGGTGGGGAGTGGGTGGGGGGAGTGGGTGGGGGGAGTGAGTGGGGGAGTGGGTGGGGGAGTGGGTAGGGGTGTGGGGGATGGGGGGGAGTGGGTGGAGAAGTGGGGGTAGAGGGTAGATCCCAGTTGAATCCACGTTAGTAAAATGAACTAGAAACTTCTAGGCCTCAAATGAATGAGCTGTGAGGTCATTCATGCACAAATTGTATTCTACCTGTAGACATTCATCACGTGTGGTTAGATTCTCAACCCGAATCCACGTGATGAGGAAGGAAGACCTTCCCTGAATGTGGGGGGCACCAGTGACCGGGACACAGTTCCCAGCTGACTAAAATGGGAAGAAAGAGGAGGTCATCAGGTGGGAGCACACGGCCTCCCAGGCCACAGAGAGGAGGTCATCAGGTGGGAGCACATGGCCTCCAGGACACAGAGAGGGGGTCATCAGGTGGGATCACACGGCCTCCAGGACACAGACAGGAGGTCATCAGGTGGGAGCACATGGCCTCCAGGACACAGAGAGGGGGTCATCAGGTGGGATCACACGGCCTCCAGGACACAGAGAGGAGGTCATCAGGTGGGAGCACTCGGCCTCCAGGACACAGAGAGGAGGTCATCAGGTGGGAGCACTCGGCCTCCAGGACACAGAGAGGAGGTCATCAGGTGGGAGCACACGGCCTCCAGGACACAGAGAGGAGGTCATCAGGTGGGAGCACTCGGCCTCCAGGACACAGAGAGGAGGTCATCAGGTGGGAGCACTCGGCCTCCAGGACACAGAGAGGAGGTCATCAGGTGGGAGCACTCGGCCTCCAGGACACAGAGAGGAGGTCATCAGGTGGGAGCACTCGGCCTCCAGGACACAGAGAGGAGGTCATCAGGTGGGAGCACTCGGCCTCCAGGACACAGAGAGGAGGTCATCAGGTGGGAGCACTCGGCCTCCAGGACACAGAGAGGAGGTCATCAGGTGGGAGCACTCGGCCTCCAGGACACAGAGAGGAGGTCATCAGGTGGGAGCACTCGGCCTCCAGGACACAGAGAGGAGGTCATCAGGTGGGAGCACTCGGCCTCCAGGACACAGAGAGGAGGTCATCAGGTGGGAGCACTCGGCCTCCAGGACACAGAGAGGAGGTCATCAGGTGGGAGCACTCGGCCTCCAGGACACAGAGAGGGGGTCATCAGGTGGGAGCACTCGGCCTCCAGGACACAGAGAGGAGGTCATCAGGTGGGAGCACTCGGCCTCCAGGACACAGAGAGGGGGTCATCAGGTGGGAGCACACGGCCTCCAGGACACAGAGAGGAGGTCATCAGATGGGAGCACTCGGCCTCCAGGACACAGAGAGGAGGTCATCAGGTGGGAGCACTCGGCCTCCAGGACACAGAGAGGAGGTCATCAGGTGGGAGCACTCGGCCTCCAGGACACAGAGAGGAGGTCATCAGGTGGGAGCACTCGGCCTCCAGGACACAGAGAGGAGGTCATCAGGTGGGAGCACTCGGCCTCCAGGACACAGAGAGGGGGTCATCAGGTGGGAGCACTCGGCCTCCAGGACACAGAGAGGAGGTCATCAGGTGGGAGCACGCGGCCTCCAGGACACAGAGAGGGGGTCATCAGGTGGGAGCACGCGGCCTCCAGGACACAGAGAGGAGGTCATCAGGTGGGAGCACTCGGCCTCCAGGACACAGAGAGGAGGTCATCAGGTGGGAGCACTCAGCCTCCAGGACACAGAGAGGAGGTCATCAGGTGGGAGCACTCGGCCTCCAGGACACAGAGAGGGGGTCATCAGGTGGGAGCACTCGGCCTCCAGGACACAGAGAGGAGGTCATCAGGTGGGAGCGCACGGCCTCCAGGACACAGAGAGGAGGTCATCAGGTGGGAGCACATGGCCTCCAGGACACAGAGAGGAGGACATCAGGTGGGATCACACGGCTTCCAAGACACAGAGAGGAGGTCATCAGAGAGGAGGTCATCAGATGGGAGCACTCGGCCTCCAGGACACAGAGAGGAGGTCACCAAGGTGGGATCACACGTCCTCCAGGCCTCCCAGGCCACAGAGATGAGGCACTCTTTCTACCGGACCTCCCTGCCCTGCTGGGCTACATCCCCAGGACTGTGACCGCAAACAAACCTTCCTCCTTCCGCGTCACCAAAATGAGAAAAGTGACTAGTGAACTTGATTACTAAAAACACTCAATAGATTGATTTATTTGTTCTCCCTTCAATTATCAGTCATTTTACTATTACATTTTCCACCACTGATTCTCCCACACACATTAAGTATTTTCTAGATAAACTCACATTTGGGGACTTATAAGCATACACTCTGCTGAATAGTGACAGTACATATCTGTTTCATCAAAAAAAACTTTTTGGCACAGGATATCCCATGTCAGTCAAAGGTAGAAAGGCATGTGATAAATTTAAATGAGTCTATTTTCCAGCTGACAATTCTGTATTTAAGGATTTGAGATTTTACCTGATCACATCAGTTGTCATCTTTCTCTCTCTTTTTTTTGGGGGGGGCGGTCTTTTTGAGACAGGGTCTCCCTGTAGCCCCAGCTATCCTGGACCTCATTCTGTAGACCAGGTTGGCCTTGAACTCACAAAGATCTGCCTGCCTCTGCCTCCGGAGTGCTAGGATTAAAGGCGTGCGCCACCACACCCGGCATCAGTTGTCACCTTTTTACTACAAATTAAATGTTGAGCGAAATTTTAATTAAATGAGTTTATTTAAATGAGGAAAAACAATATATCTGTAAGAATTTTTTCACAGGATAATTTTAGGTTAATAAGTGATTACAGCCAAAAAGAAGTTAGATGATTTATAAATTAATATGGTTAATCAATGATTTACATCCCCTTCATTTCACTAAAATTCCTCCTTCCATCTGTCACCAGGATAATAAAATCAAAGTATTACTTGGAAAATGAGAGGCGATTGAGAACTCTGATGGGGGCTCCTTTTGATATTTTATCAGTAAGGTTTTAATAGTCACACAGGAACCACATGTTGATGCTATGTGATGGTCTCAAGCAGAAATATGGATGACTAGCCCTGATGAAATAACTAAACATCAACAGTAGAAAGACCTCCAAGATGGTAAAAAAGAACATCACAGAGAAGGGAAAATGAGTGGCCGGCCAACACGTAAACAAGAATTTGACTCTGTTTAGTTCTTCCTTCCTTTGGATAGACCAGAGAGTTGCTTTGTGCCTTGTCTCTCTCGTGGTCCAATTTAATATCTTCCTGTGTTTTGAACAGTGGTTTATGCAGTTTACTGGAATATCTCCAGGAAAAGAATAAGAAGGAGACAAAAAGAAAGGAAGGAAGGAAGGAAGGAAGGAAGGAAGGAAGGAAGGAAGGAAGGAAGGAAGGAAGGAAGGAAGGAAAAAAGAAAGAGGAAAATGAGATCACACAAGAACAAGAGGCTCCTTCAAATGCAACGCCTCTGGCAGAAGCTTCCAAGGGCCCCATTCTTGTCTCAAATTCTATTTATTATTATGATAAATATTGTCAAAATAGTGATCTTTGAGAATGAAGATCTTTATTTTGCCCAAAGATCAGTATATCAGAGAAATAATGATATACATTTCTCTGAAGTCTTGAGCTTACTTTCAACCCCGATTTGATCTCCATAAGACATTGCAGAAGTGGGGGAAGGGGGTAATTAGGGAAAATAATTCTCAATATACAGTACACAAAAACTTTAATCAACTTTTTTAAAATTAAAGCAGAAGCTGTAGAAGCAGTAGAAATGGCACAGTGGTTAGAGCACTGGCTACTCTGGCAGAGTACATGCGTAGGGTTCCCAGCACCCACATGGTGACTGACAACTATAATTCCAGTTCCCAGGAGATCCTAGGCCCTCTTCTGGGCTCTGTGTGCATTGCATGGCTATCTACATGCATGCAGGTAAAACAGCTATACACATAAAAAAAATACATACACACACACACAAAAAAGAAAGAAATTTTAGAAACTAAAGTGACTACAAAGCCAATTGAGAAAGTTCTGAGATTCCACAGCAAAGACCTGCCTTTTGCATAAATTGTCAGCCTCTCCCAAGGCAAGACTGATGATCAGCCATGTTTGCATGAACTCTGAAGTAAAGGAAAATAACTGAGAAGATTGGGGCTCATAACCTGTTGGGTCAGCATGTGCTGGGTCAAGTCAAAGAACTGGCCAGGAATAGTATCCCAAAGACAGAAAGGCCATTTTCTGCTTGCTGTGCCCTGACAAGTCACTGGCCAACCAGCAGCTCAGAGCAAAGAGCTGTCTCCCCTCAACTCTCTTCTAGGACAGCCTAGAAAGAACTCCCCACTTCTCACTTGGCTGTTATGTGACTGTGGAAATTCCCATGCCACTTTCTTTTCTGATTGTGCCATGTGGCCTCCAGCTACAGGTGTTTCTGCTGATGTGAATTTTGTCCTGGTCTTCAGGCGTCTGCCCACCTTGGTCTTACCCATGCTGCTCTTGGAGAACAGGAAGTGGGTCTTCACTCAGAGACTGCTTTTTTCAAACTCTAAGATGGAGAAGTGGTATCAGAAGTAAAGCTTTTCACCAGAAGAAATTTTAGGGAACATTTTGCCTTAAGTCTTCATTTTGTTTCCTTAGTTTTGGCTTTTTGAGACGAAGCTTTACCATATAACCCTGGCATCAAAAAGATTCCATTTTAATCTAGGAATGGCCAAAGAGGTTAAATGACTTTTTTGGAGAGAATATATTGATTTATGTTATATATAAATTTAAAAGATAAAATTTCTTAAATTATCATCTTTGTCATTTCAACTCCAGAGTTGTAAATCACGGATATTTTTCTAGGATTATCGAAATAAACATTAGAAATATGAATTTTTAGTTCCCTACCATCACCCCCCAGTAACCACTCTTTATATTTCCTTCCTCTTCTGAGCTCAGAGTAGTTCACATTCATGGTTTTCCCCTCAGTGACATCACAAATATGAAAATAATCATGTGGACCAAAGCAGCAAATTCTTTCTATAAAGAGCCACATATTTTAAACTTTCGGAGCTTACAATGTCTGTCTCAGCAGCACACCCCTTCCATTAAAACTCAGCCATATATAATAGTCAGCAGGCTGTGATTGTGTTCCAATAAAACTTTATTTACAAAAATTGTTGGGGGCAAGATTTGGCACACGGGTTATATGGTGATATACTGTGCTAACTGCCCATATTGACTGTTATCTGGGTATGGATACCATCTACCCCACCACTTTTTCCTGAAAGATAAGTTCTTTTTTCCCCCAATTAAAATTCTCATCTCTTGATGAGATCCCTTGTGATAATGTCCTTCAGTAGAATTTTCTGTGATAGAAATGGTCTCTATCTGTGCTGTCCATATGGTCATTTCTAGCCATAAGAGGCTATTGGGAACCTGAAATGTGGCCAGCATGCTTGAAGAACTGAACATTAAATTTTAGCTCATTTTCCTCAAAGTGAATTTAAGTAGTCACTTGTGAATGAACGATCTAACGTACTGAACAGCACACCCCTGCAGACCATTCCAGTGCACCAGGCACCACTTCAGACCCAGTGGGGCCCATTTTCTTCTCAGCCCAGAGTCAACACCAGCCCCCATGTCCAGACCAAGGCTTTTCAAAAGCAATCATCTTTTTAAACAATGTTTTTAAGTAAGATTTTTCAATAACAAAAGTATAATTTAATTTATGAACTTTGTATTCACATGTAAATTTTTAGAAACCACCAATTATATTAAACAGGCACCACTTAAATCTCTCTTTCTGGACCACTGTATTAAATGTGAGGTAAATAGACTTCACCTACAATTGTTAAGGATTGATGGTATTACCTGAAGTACTCACTACCTGACTGAAAACACAGACACACACAGCAAAAGTGAACTGGTCTAATATGATGTCAGGAAACTCAGTAATAAATGTATACATCTCACTGATAGAAGAGCTGAGCCTCCTGGGAGTATGAACCACAGGAGAGTAAGAAGAGCAGCAGACACTGTCGGATGACACTTTCTCCTCGGATGACACTTTCTCCTTGGGTCTGAATGAGACACCATCTTGGACTGTGTCCTGGTAGCCCTGGCAACCAGAGCAGAAAATACAGTGTTAGCCATGTCCTCGGCCATGGCAAAGGAGCTAATGACCCTCTCTAGAGGGTGGAGGAGAAGGGGGTGAGGGCAGTCTTTACCTGTGACTCTGCCTTCTCCAGTGCAAGTGAGCTTGGGAGATGCTGAGGTATATAAGAAGTAGACAGTCAATTCATCAAGCAACTTCCACGAGGCCCCCATGCATAATCGTATGGGATGTTGTGGGGGATGTAGCTATTTGGGGGCTGCCCATGCTCCTGTATCTAACCCGTTGCCCATGTTCTGTAAGAAAGCCAAACTCGGGGCTGGAGAGATGGCCTAGCGGTTAAGAGCACCGACTGCTCTTGCAGAGGACCCTGGCTCAATCCCCAGCACCCACATGGCGGCTGAGAACCGTCTTGAACTCCAGTTCCAGGGGAATCCGACACCCTCTTCTGACCTCCGCCTCATTGCACGACACGGGTGCACAAACCTACATGCAGACAGTACATTCATGCACATACAAAAATAAATAAAATTTTTAAAAAAAGAAAGCCAAACTCATTAGTGTCACCAAGTTGGACTGTGATGAGACCATCCATTGATTTGTCATGACTGCCCATCCGGAGTGAACAGAGATGTGTTTATGTCTCCCTAGGAAACACTGACCCAACAGACATTCTGTATTGACAAGAAATAGGGAGGAAAATATATTTCAGGGAAAATGAACAGTATTAGCAAGATCATGTTAAGTATAAGGCTGGAGAGATGACTCAACTGCCAACAGTACCTGTGGCTCCGACAGAGGACCAGAGATAGATTGCCCCCCCCCCACAACCACCTGGAACTTCAGCTCCCAGAGATCTGAGGCCTCTTCTGGTCTTTGTAGACACCTGCATACACACACACACACACACACACACACACACACACAATCCTGACACACAGAAAGACGCATAAACAAAAATCTTAAAAGATTCTGTAAGTGGGTAACATGTTCTTGTTTAGAAGAAACGCACCAATAATCTCATTATAACCAGCACTCAGAGCTAAAGTGTGGAAATCTCAACAGATAAATTTGTAAAGGTAGGTTAAGACCTAACTGAAATGGGCACTGCATGTTTGGAAAATCTCCTTCAGATACAAAGGAGTCACCACAGATTTTAGAACTGCAGGGCAAGTAAGAGATAGGGTCCTTGTTGTATTTTTGGCAGCCTTCTGTAAAGACTGGAGGCAGGAAACATGTGTAAATAAAGCCTTTGTATTCATTTTTAGTGCTGAAGATAAGAAAGATTAACTGCACTTATGTCCACGAGTATTACCCCACAACTTGGTAAAAACACGTATCAGAGGTCATACACAGCTTTACTGGCCAAAGTCAGCCAACCGACATGTTCTATTGGTCTTAAAACTTACTTTTAATATTTTTATGTACATGACTGCTTGCATAGCTCAGGGAATTTTACATGAAAGTCCAGATTCCTCTCTGGAATGTGCATTTCCTGCATTCCAATCAGGAAATGCCCGGGTTTCTGGGCAGCAGTCATTTCCTATGATTTCTGTTAGTGGCTAGTAGAGTTCTAGTCAATTCTAGACACTTATAATACCTTCCTGACTGGGAAAACAAGTGAGTTATTTTTGTCCCCCACCCAAGATACTTGATTTTAGTTGAAAATTTATAATTACACGCAGTCTCAGAAACTTTCTGGATGAATGTCCTCTTCAACGGCGCTTACTGTACAGTTTTCGTCTATCTCCCCTCGTAATGTAAAAATTTTGCTTTCAGGCTGGAGAGATGGCTCAGTGAGTGGCTAAGAGCACTGACTGCTCTTGCAGAGAACAAGGGTTCAATTCCCACACCCACATAGCAGCTAACAACTTTCCATTAACTCTAGTTTCAAGGGATCTGATGCCCTCCCAACCTTCATGGGCATTGCACCGCATGGGTACACTTACACACATGCAAGCACTCGTACACATAAAATAAAAATAATAAATGCATTTAAATTTTTTTCTTTCTTTAAAATAGTATTTGCCACCTTTCCATTGAATCAGACACACCCAGCCCTCTTCATTAGCTTCACCTCCAAAATTTAGAAGACACAAAGAAAGAATATGCAAATACTCAGGAAGCACTCGTGTTGTCTACATGGGACTCTGTTCCTGAGCAAGTCTCAGCATCAGCTTTCCACAGCTGATTGTAACACATCTATGTGTACCATCTTCCCTGGGATTCATGACAGGCACAAAAAGATAACTGTTGTGATTTGACCAGTCCTGAAGCTGGAGTTTGGTACAGCCTGAAAAAGCCCCCAGTTATTTTTAAATACCTGATAAGTTCATCCGTTCCAAGATAACACCTTTAAGTCAAGATTAGAGGTGGTTTTTTTTTTCTGCTTAACATCCACTAAGATGAACGGGCAGTGTTAGCTTGGGTCAGATTTAACCTAGAGAATCTGCGTTCCATGGAGTCATTAACCTGTTCTTTGCCAAATAACAAGATGTCCATATGACTTATGTCATATTTGCTTCTTCATTTGCAAAACGGTGAGCATCTATCTATCCTTTAGACTACTACCGCTGTGCCAGACACTGGGTGAAAGGCAATGTTCCCTGAAGTGCTGGTTGGGGCTAAAGAGATAGCACAGTAGTTAAAATAAAATAAAAATAAAATATTTTTAAAAGATAAAACCAAAAACAGGTAAGAGCTGGTATGATGCCTCTGTGATCTTGGAATACTATAACCTCGAACTTGTTTTATAACAACTCTGTATTCATTTGGAAGGTTGATCAACTGCAGAAGTGGTAAAGCGATAAGACAGTAATTTTCATTGCGATTATGTGACTACGGGACTGAAGGGCAAGGATGGTTTATAAGGAATCATCTCCCCCTGTCTTTTAATAAGAGTTTAGAATGCCCTATCTTCTAGTTCTAACCATGGGGATTGAATTAGGGGTCAGAACTTGTTTACCTGTGTAGATTCTTACCCTGGAGCCAGAGGTGAGGGTCATACTAAAACCTCTGTCCTGTGCTAGGCCAATCTGGGCAGAGTCAGTCTCTTCAAGGCCCTCACCATGGATGTAGGAGAACGAGTGCTACAGAGCTGCTGAGCTCTGGAAAGTCCAGTGTCAAGGCAGTTGTGTCTCTTCTAGACTGAGCTTTGTTCTTCCTCTGTTGCTCCAGCTGAGCTGCTGAGAACCAGGCAGAAAGGAGTGTGGAAAGTCCTCCATCCTTAGTGTAGGTATGCTCTCACACCAAAGGGTCGGGAGTTGCTTATTTTGTCAGGCAGGGAGCCATAAAGGAATGTGAAACAGGAAGCTGGGTAGGCAGGGCTGCATCCTTGAAATGTGAGCCTAGCTCTAAACACCACATTCTACCTAAGGGTGCTTTAAAAGGCTCTAGGGCAATGCACAGAACTATAGCATCTCTGGCATCAAAGGCATCGACCTTCTGTTCTTGGTAAGTTCCTTTTTACCAAAGACAGGGGGCAGTTGGGGGGGGTGGAGAAAGCACTCTTACCATGCCTCACTTCTACACTGAAGAACCTTGATGTACCAGGCATGGTTACACACACCTGAAATCCCAACGCTTGGGAGACGAAGGCAGGTGGATCAGGAACACGGTGAGGCTGAGGCCAACCTGGACTACGCAGCAATACCTTGTCCCCCACCTCCAAAAAACTAACCTCAGTGTTACCAAACAAAAATCCTTTCCAGTTCTCAGAGAGCCTGTAGGAGACTTGGCTTTGGACTTTGAGGCTATTTTTGTGCATTGAGATATTTTGATGTAACAGTGACTTGGGCAGGTGTTTGGATTCAGGTATCTTATACCAGTCATGCTGAAGCAAGCTATCAAGAGGTAACACACCCACACACACACACAAGTGCACGTGTGCAGAGCCCTTAATATCCAGCAATATACAATCCTCCCTTTGTCCCAACCTCACGCATTATAGAATTTCTGCTCTGTTCATGTCAGTGCTCTGTGTCAGGAAGAGAAACTGGCCTCAAATTCAATATGAAGCCAAGGATGACCTTGAACTTTGGATCCCCCGCCCCCACCTTCTGAGTGCTCTGATTACAAATATGCACCACCATGCTGCCATGTTTATGTACTGCTTTGTGCATGCCAGGAACACACTCTACCAACTGAGCTACACTTCCAGCCTCTTCGTGTGTGTTTTTTTGAGACAAGATCTCACTATGTAGTTCAGGCTAACCCTCTTAGTCAATCCTTACATTTCACACTTACTAAATGAGTGAGTTTCATCACTCCCTCCCCAAATCTTGCCAGCAGATGCCCAAACACACTGAACGCTCAGGCCTCACTCACCCAGAGCCATTTGCACACAGATGCCAACTTAGTATACTACCAGTATTTACACTAACTATATTAATAACAACAAAAGACATTTTCTTTTGTCTTTTTTTGAGACAGGGTCTCCTTGTAGCCCCAGCTGTCCTGGAACTCACTCTGTAGACCAGGCTGGCCTTGAACTCACAAAGATCCGCCTGCCTCTGCCTCCCAAGTGCTAGGATTAAAGGCGTGCGCCACCACGGCAGGCTAACAAAAGACATTTTTAAATGTGAGCACTAACAGAAAGAACTATCCATCTTCAACTAGGTGGAATGTTTGGAAAAACTTCATAACAGCAAGTTGTGAACTTTTCCACCATGGCAGACAAAGAGAGACAGCCGCAAAAGATGATGGGTTGGTGGGAAATCGTTCATAAAAATTTACAAGGTTTCTATATTGCCTCGTGAAAATCTTTAACTTCTCTCTTTAAAGAAAATGAAGCTGTATTTTGGAATTACGGGCTGTCTTTTTAGGAAATAAATACCAGAAAAGTCCTACTAGAGAATCCCCCCTCTCTGAAAAAGCTCTGCCCTAAATCAAGAGAATGAAGAATGAAGGCACATCTAGATGTTTTAAGTTAAAATAAAATGTTGAAGATGTTTCTGATATCACTTTTATAATCCTACTTTGTTCAGTTTATCAACCAACTGTCTCAACTATATCAGACTCTGGGATTTCTTTGTTTTATTATCCCTACATTCACTTTAAATAAAGGTTTTATAACTATGTAAGCCTTTCAGGCTGTATCAATCTCTTCTCCATAATCATCCTTATAAAAGACTTTTATGTATCAAATATAACAGCTGGATTATTAGCATTGGAAACTTGAAGGACACTTCTTATTTGGTCAGAAATTGATAAAAATTAATAGCATGATGACTCAAAGACTCTTCCACAGACTCAACTGGGCAAGGTTAACCTGAGAATTTGAAGTACAGACATTTCATGATACAAGGGAATTCTCTAAAACTGTCACCCGTTGGCTATTTAAAGTTTTATTTTGGTGTGAACATTTTGATGACCAGTTGACTTCACCTAAAAGAAAAGATTATAAACTATAAAAATGTGAGTGCTAGCCAGGCATGGTGGCATACGCCTTTAATCCTAGCACTCGGGAGGCAGAGGCAGGTTGATCTTTGTGAGTTCAAGGCCAGCCTGGTCTACAGAGTGAGTTCCAGGGCAGCTGGGGCTACAGGGAGACCCTGTCTCAAAAAAGACAAAAAAAAAAAATGTGAGTGCTTTATACTCATCAAAGAAGCTTCTTTTGACAACAAATGGAGACTGTTATGGAGTTCTACATCTGGTCACATACACAGGATAAGTGTCTGTGAAATGCCTGGCATTAACTGACACATCTCCGGTATAACCTCTACACCTAAGGCTCATGGAACATATTAGAACCGGAGGTAGAAACAATGCTAATACATCTCTCAACTCTCACCAGCGAAGCTTCCTCATGCCACAGAAGGCAATTAACAGAGAAAGTCACAAGTGACCAAAATGTAGAGACTAGGAGTCTGCAGACTAGGAGTCCCTGGATAGGGTCCCGTAAAACCTCACCCACCCAGGATTCAGGACCATTGTGGAAGAGGAGGCAGAAAGATTATAAGAGCCGGGACAGGAGGTGCATGACCATCAGGAAACAGAGTCCCGCAGACCCCTGGGACCTGCTCATATGAGCCTACAGCAATGCTGTCAGCATGCACAAGACCCATGCAAACCCAAACCAGACAAAAACCCAGCATAGAACTAGACAAATGGTTAGGAAGACACAACCTTAGCCAAGAATTATTGGTAGCTACTCACTGCAGGGTGCGGGAGAGTTGGTTTTCTTTAAGGGAGTGATGCTACCAGGCTCCAGTGGGGAATTCACACCAAGGGACATCTGGGGACACGAACTTGACTTAATAGGGCTTAAGATATATGAAAGAGGGGCTGGAGAGATAGCCTAGCGGTTAAGAGCGCCGACCGCTCTTACAGAGGACGCCGGTTCGATCCCCAGCACCCACATGGCGGCTAAGAACCGTCTGAAACTCCAATTCCAGGAGAACTCCAGTTCCAGGGGAATCCGATACCCTCTTCTGACCTCCGCGGCGTTGCACGACACGGGTGCACAAAC
>VZQC01006020.1:394452-479212 GCA_009823505.1 Rhizomys pruinosus | reverse complement strand
AACCGTGCCCAGGACCTAGTCAGGAAGAGCGCTCCAATTCTAAAAAACAGCCAGGGCTAGATAGTGAGCTTCAGGCCAGCTGGAGCTACAATGTGAGCCTCTGTCAGGAAAGAAGAGAGAAGAAAAAAGAAAACAAAAGGAGAAAAGAGAAAGAAAAAGAGAGGAAGGAAGAAGGAAAGAAGGAGGGAGGGAGGGAGGGAGGGTGGGAGGGAGGGAGGGATCCGGGCACAAGACACTGTAAGTCCACAAAGGATTGAACATAGGAGCACTGTCTGTGTACAGGGGAGGCAATGTCAACACTGGGTAAGAGCAAATGACCGTCCCTGTCCCTTTTATGACAGCAATAATCCTAACCGCTACCACGCAAATGCCCTATCTCCCCAAATACTGCATGCTGTCCAGGGCTCCCTGTTGACCTCTGCAATGAGACACTTAGTAGAGGCTGCATCCAGATCAACTTGACAAAAAGTTTATGTTACTGAGCCTCATACCTTTCACCATGATCATTTTCTTCATGAATTCATTACCAACGGTACTTAGAGAAAAAGGCTGACTGGAATACAGAATTGATCATCCTATCCTTCTGATCAATAAAATGCTCCTCTCTGGAGTCACCCTTCCAGAGGTAACTACCTGCATATTCTTCCCATTCAGAGAAATCCACCCGCTTCCCATCTCAGAACGGTTGTCATCGACTCTCAGATCATATTCCTTCTTAGTCCGTCATGATCTCATAATCAGTTTTCAATTACATGTCTGGATATGACCCCTAAGGGAAATGAGCAAGAAGGGCCTTCTGCTCAGACTTCTACTCACTGGGAAGCTTTTCTCTTCACCATTAATTGATGAAGCAAGACACTGTGAGCCTAAGAAGGCAAAAACTCCACTGTAGTGTAGAGTTGAGGTTGTTGAGTTTTATACCCAGCACCAGCTGCAGGTGGGTTGGGCAGCAGCACAGGGAAGCTTGAAGCAATCCTGAAGACAATGGTCCCCCAGAGACACGTCCGCAACCCAACCCCATGTAGAGGAGGCCTCATTGAGACTCCTTCCAGGAAATTCGACTTTGTATCAAGCTGACAATTAAAGCTAACCATCATAGCAATAGACAAGAAGTAACCCAAGAAAGCACCCACTCAAAGAATCCTCGGCCTCTATACCTACACAAAACTTCGGATTCTCAAATTCAGATAACTAACTGTCCTAGTTGGCTTTCTATTTTGTGATAGAAGAAGAAAGAAAAAAAAAAAAACACTCTGACCAAAAACCACATGGGGAGGAAAGGGTTTATTACATCTTACATTTCCAAGTCAGAGTCCATCTTTGGTAGGAATTTAGATGGGATGGGAACCTACAGACAGAAACTGAAGCAGAGACCGTGGAGGAACATGGCTTACTGACTTGCTCCCCTGGCCTGTGCTCAGCCTGCTTTCTTATATAACTCAGGAACATCTGCCCAGAGTGGCCCCACCCGCAGTGTTCTGGGTCCTTCCACATCACTCAACAACCAAGAAGTCGCCTCACAGACATGCAGACAGACCAGTCCCATCGACGACATTCCCCAGTTCAGGTTCCCTCTTCCCAAGTGGGGAGCAGTGGAAAGCATTGGTAGCTCTATCACTGGACTCAACTCATCAGCCTTTCCTCCACTGAAATATTTGCCCCTTGATTTCGATCTGGTCACACATGTTGACAGTGCAGTGGAGTAGAAGTGACAGGGTACAGCTTCCAAGCCTTGGACTTTGGTCTCCCGTGAATCCATCTGTTTTCTTTTACCTTGGTCAGGGCCATGAAGAGAACACGCCTATAAGAGCTGCTAGCTTCAAAGCCGTCATATGATGGGATTGAATGAGAAATGTCTCCTACCGGCACATGTATTTGAACATACCTTCTGTGCAAGATGTCTCCTCATCACCCTCAAGGGCCGGGAGACGGCAGGAGGTCTCATCAGGAAGAGCAACACGGGGTTCTGGGCAGCGTTACTATACCAATATTATAATCACTTGAAGAAATAGCCTAAGTCGGGCTGGAGAGATGGCCTAGCGGTTAAGAGCGCCGACCGCTCTTACAGAGAACCCAGGTTCGATCCCCAGCACCCACATGGTGGCCGAGAACCATCTGAAACTCCAATTCCAGGAGAACTCCAGTTCCAGGGGAATCCGAGACCCTCTTCTGACCTCCGCGGCGTTGCACGACACGGGTGCACAGACCTGCATGCAGACAATACATTCATACACATACAGAAATAAATAAAATTAATAATAAAAAATATTTTTAAAAAAAGAAATAGCCTAAGTCTTAAACTTAGTTTTTAGATCCTCCTGGAACCATCTGTCCCCTGGAATTGTGCTACCGGAACCCTGTCCCTGAAGCTGTGTTCCAAGTCCGTCCTACCCTTAATCAAAATGGTTTCCCCAGCTTCGACTGGAGAAATACTAAAGCCCTGAGTCTAGATTATCTCCATTTATAAAAGTCATTCCCACACCTCTGCTGCCACGTCATCATCGCCACCTGGGCTCCGCTGGGTCCGGCAGCGGAATGACAGGAGACCATGGAGGGAGAACCCAGAAGAAAGCCTCAGCTTGGAGCAGCATCGACTCCACATGGGGCGGACAGGGTTGATATCCGGTTCTCTTAGGCTGCTATGAGCCCACTGTAGAGCTATCTTGGGGTGCCCGGCCTTCATCATCCAAAATCCATAGGTGCCTGTCACAGCCAGCCTGCTGGAAACTGTCACCTCACCCTCTCAAATTCTTTTTTCTTTATTTATTTTTATTTATTTATTATTTTTTTATGTGTATGAGTGTACTGTCTGCATGTAGGTTGGTGCACCCATGTCCTGCAATGCCACGGTGGTCAGAAGAGGGCGTTGGA
The DNA here is from genome assembly GCA_009823505.1 of Rhizomys pruinosus. Lineage (NCBI taxonomy): Eukaryota > Metazoa > Chordata > Mammalia > Rodentia > Spalacidae > Rhizomys > Rhizomys pruinosus. The sequence goes on along the minus strand of VZQC01006020.1, from coordinate 476,341 downwards.
TTCCCCTGGAACTGGAGCTAAAGACGGTTCTTAGCCACCCTGTGGGTGCTGGGAATCGAACCCAGGTCCTCCACAAGAGCAGACAGAGCTCTTAACCACTGAGCCATTTCTCTAGCCCCTCAACTTCTTGATAAATATATTTCACCCTAATCTTCTTGGTTTGCCTTTTTTTTTTTTTTTTTTTTGAGACAAGGAACTCACTCTGTAGACCAGGCTGGCCTTGACCTCACAGAGATCTGCCTGCCTCTGCCTCCCAAGTGCTAGGATTAAAGGCGAGCACCACCACACCCAGCTTAAAGACAGTTCTTAGCCACCATGTAAGTGCTGGCTGGGAATCCAACCTGGCTCCTCTGCAGGAGCAGTCAGTGCTCTTACCACTGAGCCATCTCTCCAGCCCTGGTTTCCTTTTTTTATCCTCCCTGTCTCCATCTTCACCTGAACTCACATCCGAAGTCACGGGCTTCTCTTCATCATCTTTACGGTCCTCTTTCTCACTTTTCTTCCCAGAGAAGAGCTCAAGCCACTCGCAAGTGATCTTCAAGATTCTGCAAGGCTGAAGGATTTCTCAGAGGGAAGGGGGTCAAAACCAACCACGTCACCAACAAAGTTGAGATGTTCTTCTTTTCTTCTTCTTCTTTTTTTTTTTTTTTGGTCTTTTCAAGACAGGGTCTCCCTGTAGTCCCGGCTGTCCTGGAACTCACTCTGTAGACCAGGCTGGTCTTGAACTCACAAAGATCCGCCTGCCTCTGCCTCCCAAGTGCTAGGATTAAAGGTGTGCGCCAGCACACCAGGCGAGATGTTCTATCAGCATGTCACAGCTGTCCGTGATGGACACACTAACATAGAATTTGATGTTCTTTTTCTTCTTTTTAAGGAGATCAGAGGGAGTGCAGAGAGTTGAAGAGCCATCCCCTGAGGATCAACTGGCATTCCACTGAGAAGGTTTGACTTCCCAGCAGACTCTCAAGTCACAGGTGAGGCTCATACAGGTGTCCCCATATTCCTCCTGGGCAGCATCAGCAGCAGGTGTGCTCCACCTGGACTTGGTAATATGGGGACTTGGTAATTTAGTTCTTCCGGATGAAAATAGTTCACTCTAATCTTCTTGATCTTCTTTCTCTTATCTTCTCTGTTTCCTTCTTCAATGAAGCCACATTTTCAGTCATGACTTCTCCTCTGTCACCTTTCTCTTCCTCTACCTCATCATCACTGATTTCCTTCAAATACAAGCTGATCAGGGTGGCCTATGAACAGTATGTAATTCTTCAACACATCTCTGATCTTCCTCTCCTTGAAATGCTCTGCCTGGTCTGAATCAATAATTTTGGAACCCTGGACAATGGGCTCAGTATGATCAATAGCAGTGAAAGATCCCTGGGCAGAAAATTCTTAGCATACTAATCAGATGGTTGTGCTGTGTGAGTCCAGTTACTTTGTAATCTCACCATCAAGGTGGATGGAAAGAAAGCCAATTCTGAAGAGCCCATCATAGTGATGTCTCCACAAGCTTGAAGAGCCTCCATAAATCCTTCAGTACCAGATTTAGAAATGGCTCCCAAGTAGCAACAGAATCAGCCTTGGCCATACCTGTGCCTGTGCCCACCAATGTCAGAATGTGGTCTTGCGAACAGGGGCATGGTGTTTCTTTCTAGTTCTTTAGCACCACCCAACTTGAAAAGCTCCCTCTGCATTTGGACTGAGTCTTCTCCAAGTTATCAAGAAGCGTTAGAGATCCCTGCCTAAAGGGAAATCCCCATGTTGAACTGGACAGTATTGGGCTTGGCCAGATGACTCGGTGGGTAAAGTGGATTCCCACGGAAGCCTCACAGCCGAGTTTGATCCCCAGAACCCACAAAAAAAAAAAGATGAAAGGAGAGAATCTCCTCCAGAGCTGTCCTCTGAACTTCCTACACACGTGTACCCACATAACAAACACGACAATGAAAAAGTTTAAAAAAAGAAACATTTATTGGAAAAACAGTGTTGGTTATGAAAGGTTTCATAAAGTGGGTGATTCCTGCCTGAAAGGCAAAGCTGTGTACTTCCCCCTCTCCATGGTATACTTCCTCCACCTTCTAGAAGGATCGGAACAGCAAGTACCAGACAGTAGAGTGGGCCAGCACGGTGTCTGACTCACCATGGCACCAAGGCTGAGTAACTCAGATGTGTTGAATAACTATTTCCCTTTGGGTGTTTTAGTGGAAATCTGGGGAGACATACATATATGTTTGTATGTGTTTGTGTGAGTATATACATATGTGATGATTTATAGGTAATATATCAACATTATATGTTTATAATATTGAAATATTATATATGGGTAGCTTAAGTGTATCTGTATACATATGTATAAAATGTGTATCTTGGGCTGGAGAGATGGCCTAGCGGTTAAGAGCGCCGACCGCTCTTACAGAGGACCCGGGTTCGATCCCCAGCACCCACATGGCGGCCGAGAACCGTCTGAAACTCCAATTCCAGGAGAACTCCAGTTCCAGGGGAATCCGATACCCTCTTCTGACCTCCGTGGCGTTGCACGACACGGGTGCACAAACTTGCATGCAGACAGTACATTCATACACATACAGAAATAAATAAAAATCAATTAAAATAAAAAAATTGAAAAAAAAATGTGTATCTTGTACACAGAAACCCTAGAAGTTAACAATTATTCAAAAAACTATCCAGCATTTCTCTATTTTCATTTAAGTGTATATAAATTTGTTCTTTGTCAAGATATAAGATGCACATTTTCCTTTGAGAGTTCCCTATTGATATATTTCTTTTTCAAATGATTTGATAATTATGTGGGGTCAGAAGAGAGACTTGATTTGCTCCTGTAAGGAAGGTTACATCTAGAGGAAGATCAGGTTAAGAAAGGCTTTTTTTTTTTTTACAAATATAAATACAAAAGCCTTATCCTATGCAAGAATGAACATTTGTGTTTTTCAAGGTCAAGATATATTCATACATTTCCTCCAGAAATAAGGAAATATAGAAAAACAAGTAGGTATTATTCATCATGATGTCCCTAGTTATCTACCAATTAAAGCCCCTGGTTAATTTATACACTTTGTGGAAAAGACAATCGTTAGCTTTCAACCACAGGGCTGGCAATACAGCCAATCATCGTGATGCAGCTTCCCAGTACAATTATTTCTGGACAAATACAGTCCCTTTGATCCGTCCCTTTAATGAAAGCAGAAGTTCTCTTCTTTGAAGAAAGGCTGTCTGGTTTGCAGGTATGGAAATGACAGAGTAAGACCGGACATAACACTATCTAATCTAAACCAAATTTACAGTCAGTATTTTCTACTTTAATGAGGGGAGGAGACAGATAATACCAATAGCTAATACTCACTGAGCTTCCCTGAGGCTCAGACCCCGAGAGAAGTCCATTTCATCCATTAATCACTTCTCTAGCTGGGGCAAAATAGCTGACAGATCCCCTTCAGGGAGGAATCTGTGGCTCACAGTTTGAGGACCAAAGGAGACCAAGGTGACTGATCACATCCCATCCACAGACAGGAAGCAGAGAGGGATGATCGCTGGTGCGCAATGAGCTTTCTCCTCTTCATGCAGCCCAGGGACTCCAGACCATGGAAGGAGTCACCCTTGTTTAGGGTGAGGCTTCCTTCTTCAATTAACCTGATCTACATAATCCTTCAGAGATTTGCCTGGGGCTCCTTTCTGTGGTGACTCTACATCCTGTCAAGCTGACGATCAATACTAGCCACCACACTTGACTACTCATTCTGCACTGCCATGGTAACCATTCTATCTTATAGCATGAAAAATAATGTTTAGGCACTAGAGAGATGGCTCAGTGGTTAAGGGCACTGGCTGCTGTTGATGAGGACCAGGGTTCGATTCCCAGCACCCACATGGTGGCTAACAACCATTCGTAACTCCAGTTCCAAGGAATCAGATGCCTTCTTCCGACCTCCATGGGCATTGCACAGCATGGGTATGCTTAACTACATGCAGGCAATATTCTCACACACAACGCAAAATAATAAATTTTAAAAAAAATAAAAATCGGGCTGGAGAGATGGCCTAGCGGTTAAGAGCGCCGACCGCTCTTACAGAGGAACCGGGTTCGATCCCCAGCACCCACATGGCGGCCGAGAACCGTCCGAAACTCCAATTCCAGGAGAACTCCAGTTCCAGGGGAATCCGACGCCCTCTTCTGACCTCCGCGGCATTGCACGACACGGGTGCACAGACCTGCATGCAGACAGTACATTCATACACATACAGAAATAAATAAAATTAAAAAAAATAAAAATAAAAATAAAAAAAAATAAAAATCAAAGATTAGGTTTCTTAAGATACTTCTTAAATATCCATGAATCAAATACATCATTGAATCTGCATGACATAGGAAGAGGCACTGGGTAACTGTGAACAGTATCTCTGTACTGTGACCCATCCAAGACAGTCCTTCATGACTGTTCCATGCAGTGTTTTGTGAAGCTCACTAATATGTTCACTGTTAATGAAAGTGATTCACTTCAGCAAAGCCTATGTGGCTATTATGATCATAAACAATCTATCCATTATGTATAGAATAGTAAGAAGCTTACGTGTCATAGCATAATTCTACATCTAATTTTACATCTTAAAATGGAAATTTTTGGCACTGTACTTCAATGTTAAATTTAAAGGATGATTTTACTCTCAATATTCTGTATTAAGGCATCTTTTATAATGAATATTTATATGCTTGTTTCATGTAAATGTAATATATATGTGTGTATATATATATATATATATACATACATACATTCCTCCTTCTTTAAAATGAAAAATGCAATCTCAAGAATCCTGCGACATGTGTTTTAATGGAAATTGTACTAGTGTTCTTGAGATTTCATTTTAACATGCTCTTTAAACCTGCAGTGTCTCTCCTATCACCTAATCAGAGATCTTCCTACATTAACCTTACTTCCTGACAGTTTGCCAGATTGTCACAGACTTCCAGAATTGACAAAACACACTGTGAAAAACTGTCTTAACAATGCGCAAAGTTTTTCATGTATTTTATTGAAATATGTGCATATTACTTACACTACTGCTTAATAAGACATAAAACTGGAGAGTGTTCAAATGTTAATGCCCAGGCTGCTGTCATCGTCTTCAGTCTTGTGAACTCAAATTACTTTTGAAGAGAAAAGAAAAAGGAAAATGAATTTAAAGTTCAATAACTATCCTTCATAGAGACTTAGAAAGAGAAAGATGGACCTCAAAGTTAAACTGAACTACATATTCTTCAGCCACCAGAGACCACTCGACACTCTTTACACAGTTGTACATGTATGTAAGAAGGTGATACCACCATGCTAGAAAGAAATCAAACACAGTTCTGATGCCCAGGGCTTAGAGATTTCAAGGGAGAAAGAATTTGGAAGACTTTTCTTCTCACCCACTTGTGCCCCTTTCCCAAAGCCCAGGGAACAAACTGCGGAAGAGGAGGCATGGTAGATTGTAAGGGCTGTGGAGAGATAGGGGTGAATCATGAGACTACAGGAATATAGTCTGGACACCTGAGTGATCAACATGCCTGTGCATACAAGCTTCTCCACCTGGACTATGGGAACCTTGGGTTGTTCAAAATTTGGACATAGATACTTGCAAAATGCACCAATTACTTAATTGTATGACATACTGAGTAACATCAATGTTATCTGCAACAACTGTGTCATTGTATTGTAGAATAGCCTAGCGGTTAAGAGCACCGACGCTCTTGCAGACGACCCGGGTTCGATCCCCAGCACCCACATGGCGGCTAAGAACCGTCTGTAACTCCAATTCCAGGAGAACTCCAGTTCCAGGGGAAACCGAGACCCTCTTCTGACATCCGCGGCATTGCACAACACGGGTGCACAGACCTGCATGCAGACAGTACATTCATACACATACAAAGATAAATAATTAAAAAAATAAAAAATAAAAATAAATAAAAATAAATAAAAAATAAATAAAAAAAATAATAAAAATAATAAAAAAAAGAAAAAAGAAAAAAGAATTTGGAAGACTTGAACAAGAATTTAATCTCAGGGAGTCATGAAAAGCTGAATATCATCAAAGTACTTTGTACACATGTGGGAAAGCTTCGTAATTATACCATTGTTATATAGAATTAATATATGATAATTAAAATGGGAAAAATTAATCTTACAGGTACTATATAGTCCTCAAGATTCAATTCAGATAAGAACATTTCCCTCGTCAGGCCCAAGGAAGAGCTGTGAGCATTTAGACTTTCTAGCCAAGCATTGATAATTGTGCTAGCAAGGAACTCTACTAGCAATTACTAAGATATTATTTGGCTCTATTTTCTTGAATAATCCTCAAGACTTCTTCACACTTTTGACAGGGCAGCAAGAAAGGCCAATTAAAGGAAAACTACTTCCTCCTGGTCAAAATGATGAAATCTCTGGCCTGGGTGGACAGCTAACACTCTAGTTGAGCTCGTCAATCACCTGGTAATAGACACCTAAACCAGGAAGGTGAGAACACCCCAGGAAGGTGAGACCACCCCAGGAAGGTGAGACCACCCCCAGGAAGATGAGACCACCCCCAAGAAGGTGAAACCACCCCCAGGAAGGTGAGACCACCCCCTGAAGGTAAGACCACCCCCTGAAGGTGAGACCACCCCAGGAAGGTGAGACTACCCCCAGGAAGGTGAGACTGCCCCAGGAAGGTGAGACCACCCCCAGGAAGGTGAGACCACCCCCACGAAGGTGAGACTACCCCCAGGAAGGTGAGACCACCCCAGGAAGGTGAGATCACCCCCAGAAGGTGAGACTACCCCAGGAAGGTGAGACCATCCCCAGGAAGGTGAAACCACCCCCAGGAAGATGAGACTACCCCAGGATGATGAGACCACCCCAGGAAGGTGAGACCACCCCCAGGAAGGTGAAACCACCCCCAGAAGGTGAGACCACCCCCAGAAGGTGAGACCACCCCAGGGAGGAGAGACAACCCCAGGAAGGAGAGACCACCCCAGGAAGGTGAGACCACCCCAAGAAGTTGGGTTCACCTTAAACCATGCTAAAGAGATAGGTGGAGACAACTACTTTTCCATGCCAGAATTCTTTATAATTTTATTATTTTTATTTTATGTGTACGGGTATATTGCCTGCAGGTAGGTAGGTACACCCGTGTCATGTAGTGTCCTGGGAGGTCAGAAGAGGGCGTCAGGTCCCCTGGAACTGAAGTTATGGGATGAGCCATCTCTCCAGCCCCACCTCCTTCCCAGAATTCTTGCCCCTAGCTCAGTAGCTCGCAGGCCGCAGCCATGCCTGCCCTGCCCACCCTCTGATTCCACTCTCCCATTTTCTCTGTTCTAGGTGTGTTTTCCCTAACACCGGGGCTGTCCCCTCCTCCTCCAAAGCCCCCTCCCATCGCGACCTCCGTGACTCCGGGCTCTTTTCTTTCCCTTCCTTGTTCCCATTGTCCTGGTCCAGGCAGCTGCTGAGATTTACTTATTGCCTGCCTGCCCTGGGGTTTTTCTTCAAAACCCTAATAAAATTGTCCACGAATTTCCATGTTAGTCCATTCTTTTAAATTCTTTTATTAATGAGATTATGAAACCCCAGAGGAGACTTTGACTACCTCCCTCTCCACCCCCACCCCCACCCCCGCACCGCCCCAATTCACTTCCCTGTGAATCAAATGGGACTTCTCTATTCAAATGAGATTTCTTGAAGAAGTGCTGAGTAATGACAGTGTCAACTAGCTTAGTCTTTTGTGATCTAATATTTACTAGAATGAAGAAAAGGATGGAATGGTATTTTAGAGGTAAAATTTTATTACCAAACTCCATCATTCAGTTTGATATGCTAAGCTTCTTTTAATAAACATGGAAAGTTGTAATGCCAAGCTGTGATGGAGATCCTGGGAATGTTTTAGGTTTTCATGAGAGAGGGTCTTATTCTGTTGTTCCTACCTGGCCTCAAACTCATGGCAATCCTCCTGCATCGCCCCTGTACCCACAAATGCTGAGATTACAAGTGGGTGCCATAAGATTTTTTAGGAAACTTTTCTCAGTTTAGAAATAAGAAACCTAAGGAGTTGAGGGGGGTCTTCAAACACTACTGGGCATCCATTTCCATCTTCTTTTCAAGATTCACAGAAAGGCCAGAAAGGGCCTGCTGAGAAGAGTCCTGGAGCATTCACAGGGCATGTCGATCCCGACCTGAGGTTGGCTTCTTGTGTTCGCGTGACCACACCTCCTTTATTCAGCTTATCTGGCAATTTTATATCCTATGAGATCACCAAATTTCTCTGAGTTACTGAAGATAAAGTATCAGGGAAATTTTACTAGAAGAATCCTTATAAAGTGATATGCGAGCTTTTGTTTAAATGTTGGATTTTTATTAGAACCTTTATTTATTCAGTTAAGGTTTTTTATGATAAACTGTTAAACATACTTACCTTTAAAAAAAAAAATGGAGAACTCACAGGCTTTTGAGTTAAGTGAAAGCAATTTTTCCAATAATATTTAATAGCCTTCCTTTCTTTTTGAGGATGGATGTACAGTACCATGAACAGTTCTGCAATGCTTCCTCCTCTGAAGAAAAAACTTAGAGCAGCTTAATTCCCCCAAGTAAAGGGAAACTGTTGAAAACACAACTGAACTACCAAGAAGCAGATGGTTCTAATTATCTACATAAAAAGCTATTTATATTGGGAAGTCGAAAAAATTAGAAACAATACTCATGGTACAAACATATACTTTCATTAAATTAGGGTTTAAAAAGAAATAACAAGTGATTATTAAGTGTCGCCTAAAGTCAAACTGACATTAAAGGCTGGATGTGGGGGTCCCTCGGTTTCTCTGAGCAAGTCCTTTCAGAAACTGCAGTCACACATGTGACTCTGTAATTGATCTCTTACAAATAAATTGGGAGGAAGAGGCGTGTTTGATATCAGTACAAGCTCCCTTCAGGAGAAGGTACAATAGTCCCCTGTGTTTGAGCCAAGATATGAAAGGACGTTCTATACACTATGCAAAGCTTCCAATCCCTGGGTCCAGGACATTGACTGAGACTTCAGGACCAAAGGCTAATGGTGAATTCGCTCTCTTATTCTTTTCCTGTAGAATTTGTTCCAAATAAGGAGACAATATATGTTAAAGAGCAAACAACTCCTGGGTACAGCGTGGCCATAGTTAGCAATAAAAGTACAGGACACATCTGTGCTTAAACAGTACTTTGCATGAAGTACAGACTTAATAGGGGGTCTCGTAATTAATCCAGCAGCCCTAACTAGGCGCCCATCCTAACTCAGTCCGTTGCCAGCTTTGTGAATTCATGGAGATGCCTGAATGCCCATAGCTAAGGGTCCCCATCACTGCAACAGGACAGTGAAAATACCCAGGGTAGGTGCTTGTCTGGCAACTAAGTGAGGGAATGTGTGCAGACGATGTGGAATTGTGGTTAGTATACAGTGAGTGCTGTGTGTTTGTTAAATATTGTTCCTGCTGTGAAGGAAAAATAAATAGGTAGGGGGAAAAAAAAAAAAACAGCCTTAGAGCTTATGTAGAAAATCCTCCTTATCACCTGGTGTGATGATGTACACTTTTAGCCCCAGCACTTGGGAGGCAGAGGCAGGCAGACCTCTATGAGTCTGAGGCCAGCCTGGTCTTCCTAGCAAGTTCCAGGCCAGATAAGGATACATAGTGAAGCCCTGTCTAAAAAAAAAAAAAAAAAATTCTCTGGCTGGATAGATGGCTCAGTGGTAAGGACATTTGGCTGCTCTTGCAGAGGACTAAGCATGGTCCCAGCACCCACATGGCAGCTAACCACCATCCATAACTCCAGTTCCAGGGGATCTGACTCCCTCTTCTGATACCCGTGGGCACTGCACAACATGGTACACTTACACACATAAAATAAACCAACCCATATTTCATCTCTCCCAGACATAGGTCCTCAACTGTTCAAAGTGCAAGGAGAAAGAATACATATTGAATACAGGAATGCCTCAGTCATGAGGATTCTTTGTCTACTTGCCAAATTTCTCCCTTTGTGTGTGTGTGTGTGTGTGTGTGTGTGTGTATGTGTGTGTGTGTAGATGTATGTGGTATGTGTACATATTTGTATATTCATGTGTGTGTGTGTGTAGATGTATGTGGTATGTGTACATATTTGTATATTCATGTGTGTGTATGTGTGTAGACCAGAGGTCAATATCAAATGTCTTCCTCATTTTTTTCCCATCTTAACTTTTTAAATACTTTATCTGTTTTATTTTATGTGTATGGGTATATTGCCTGCACATATGTATATGTAAGTGTCCCCGTGTCATGCAATGCTGATAGAGCTCAGAAGGAGTCAGATCTCCTGGAACTGAAGTTATAGACAACTGTTAGCTGCCATATAGGTGCTGGAATTTAAACTCGGGTCCTGTGCAACAGCAGCCAGTGTTCTTAAACGCTGAGCCATCTCTCCAGCTGGCTACCTTATTTTCTTCAGAGAGGGTCTCTCAGTGAATCTGGAGCTCAGCTGGTCCAGGCTATCAGCCAGCTCTGGGGGTCAGTCTGTCTCCACCCCACAGCACTGCACCCAGACTTTTGCATGGGTGCCGGGGATCCAAGCTCAAGACCTCATGCTTATGCGGCAAGCCCTTCACCCCTAAGCCATCCCTCTAACTCCTTATCTCTTTTTAGCCTTTCAACACAGACCACCATGCTAGACACCTCCTGTGCTTCATATAAATGAGCAATAACTTGTTGAGCACAAAGTGAAACATCCCGCAAGAATGGGTGAGATAATTAGGCTGAATCCCACTCATTATATGGTACCCAGAAACTTGTTACAAACTTCTGCAAATGTCTGCAAAGTTCAATTAGATAGAATGATGAATTTTTTCACAGTAAATACCTGCAGTCTGGTCAGACAACCTTCAAGGGCTAAAACTTTTGACTCAGAAAAGTATCGTTTCCTAAAAATGCGAAGGAAGACAGCTGTGTTGATTCAGTTTAAGTAACAAGGCCATGCTGTTTCGAATACCATTTAAAGGTAGACCATATGAAAGGCATTTTATATATTGCAATGCAGATTTTGTGGTTATTTAAAAAGGTACTATGAGTCTTTGTTTGACTTTAACAAGTTCTTCTGTAGTCATCTATCAAAATGATGTTTTCCACCACCTCTTAGTTATTCAAAGGTCAGATGTCCTCCCTACCACACCTCTGGCCTCTCTCTTCCTCCTCACTCTTCATAAGACAACTGAGCCTCCTATTAAGGAGACCAACATGCACAGGAATGAACTTCAACCCAAAAAACTTGGATACTTAGCATCAGTTCTTCCAAAAAAAGTTTGATGGTGAAGACAACCATCCCAGTCACAAAGTTAAACATTGACTGAGCAGTTCTGGGGCATTTGCTTGGTTGGTTTTGGCTGTGCATGTGTGTATTACACACACACACACACACACACACACACACACACACACACACAGACTCCTTCCCCTCAGTACTCTACCATATGAAGAATTAAAGGAGCATTAGATGACTTGGGATATAAAGTACCTGCTACCAAACCTGACAACCCACAGGACTGAACCAGTTCCTGCAAGCCCTGTGACTTCCACATACACACACACCACACGCTCACACATGCTCACAAAAGAAACATGTAATTTAAGAAAGAATTTTCTTTCTGTTATTAACAACATCAAAGTAACTTGAGAGACTTCTACTGTTTAAATATATATCAAAATTTTGAAACTTCTTAATAAGATCTAAAGAATATGTTCTGTCCTGTTTTAGTTACAGAAGTCCAATCATGCATACAAAATTATTCCATAAAAGAATAGCTATGAAGGCAGATGTGATGAATCACATGTGTAAATCTCAGCACTCAGGAGGCTGGGGCAGGAGGATTGCTGGGAGTTCAAGATCAATCTCAGCTACATAATGAGTTTGACACATCTCGAAAAACACAAAAATTAAAATTCCCCCAAACCCATGACTATCTTGCTTTATATGAGAGAAGTTATCCTGAATATCGGGGTGGGGCAAGTATCATCATGAGAAGGGACGACCAGAGATCAATGAGAGAAGGCCATGAGAGGTGGCCACGAGCCCAGCAGGACAGGCAGCCTCTGGAAGCTGGAAAAAAAACAGAACACCAGTTCCCTCCCAAGCCTGCGGAAGGAGCGCATCCTGGATTGGGGACTCTTCGGATCATCCATCACTGAGCTTGCTTACTGTTCACTACTCTGTAAGGAAGCCCAGGTTAATTCAACATGAAAGACTGCATTGTGACTCGGCAGCAGAAGACGGTTTCTCCAAAAAGCATTCTCTGGAAGTGTGACTCAGGCAATTGCTGATAAAGACCACAGACATCTAACAAGGCCGTCTAGAAAGGAGCTGCAGGAAACAGCCTTCTGTGATATTCACACAATGAATACCAAATTGCAGCAACTTTTCTCAGGAAAATATAAACCCAAAATAACAAAGAGGTTTACAGCTAGATTGTGTTCAACAATTACATCACCACAGCTGCTGTTCTGCCTCGCTCTCATTTTTACTGATTGCCAGTTGTTCTAGTCTGCCTTCAATGGATGAGACAAAACACTCTGACCACCACTAACTTGTAGAGGAAAGGGTTTATTTGGCTCACATCTCCTGGGTTACAATCCATCACTGAGGGATCCCAAGGTAGGAGGAACTTAGGGCAGGAACCTGGAGGCAGGAGCTGAAGCAATGGCCACTGGCTCGCTCCCCTGGCCCATGCTCAGCCTGCTTTCTTTTTTTTTTTTTTTTTTTTTTTTTTCTCTATGTGTATGAATGTCGTTGTCTGCAATGCTGGTCTGATGTACCGTGTGCATGCAATGCCGCGGAGGTCAGAAGAGGTGTCAGATGCCCCTGGAACGGGAGTTCTTCCTGGAATTGGAGTTACAGACGTTCTCAGCCGCCATGTGGGTGCTGGGGGGTCGAACCCGGGTCCTCTGCAAGAGCAGTCAGTGCTCTTAACTATTAGGCTATCTCTCCAGCCCCTCAGCCTGCTTTCTTATACAATACACAACAACCTGCTCAGGCATGACACCGCCCACAGTGGGATGGGCCCTCCCACATCACTCAACAATGAATATACCACAGACATGGTCACAGGCCAGTCCGAAGGAGGTAATTCCCCAGTTGAGGTACCTTCAACCCAGGTATGTCAAATTAACACTAAAACTATCCAGCACACCAGTTCTAAGAAAAAAAGGGCACATTTTAAGTTGTAGCAATTTTTTTTTAATTTTTAAGGGATTCTACAATATAATACACAGTTGTTTGCAGATAACATTGATGTTACTCAGTATGTCATATAAATTGTAATTGGTGCTTTTGCAAGTATCTATGTCCAAATTTTGAACAACCCAAGGTCCATAGTCCAGTTGGAGAAGCTTGTATGCACAGGCATGTTGATCATTTAGGAGTCCAGACTATATTCCTGTAGTCTCACAATTCACCCCATCTCTCTGCAGCCTTAACAATCTACCATGCCTCCTCTTCCACAGGTTTGTTCCTGGGCTTTGGAAAGGGGCACAATTGGGTGAGAAGAAACAGTCTAATTTCTTTAGAGTTGTCATTTTGGACTCCATTCTGTTCAGGGTTGTTTCCCTTCATGGGTGACAGCTTTTCCAGTGATACCCTTTTTAGTCATACTAACAAAGCACAAGCTATTGGATGTACAGGCATTTAAGCAGTACCAATTGTTATGTCAAGCTAAGCTGTGAGCATAGACACCCAAAAACCATAGGTTATACAAGATAATAGTTACTACAATGACTCTCCATGGAAGTATTTCAGCATTAGTTTCAGCAGGTAAACCCAACTATTCTCAAATTCCAAGATGAGAAACAGGATATAAGAGAGGGGGATTTGCCAAAACCTGTTTCACAACTCTTAGCCTGTCATCTTTTTTTTTGGGGGGGGGTGTTTTTTTGAGAAGGGTCTCCCTGTAGCCCTGTTGCCCTGGAACTTGCTTTTGTAGACCAGGCTAGCCTGAACTCACAGAGATACCCTGCCTCTGCTTCCCAAGTGCTAGGAATAAAAGGCATACACAGCACACCTAGCATCCCCTCTTTTTTATCAAGGTAATAAGAAAATTATTCAGTCCAGGCGTGTGCCACGCTAGCCGGAGGCTGAGGCAGGACGATGGCAAAATCACGGCCTGCTTAGGCAACTTAACCAGAGCCTCTCTTAAAAACATAAAGGATTTGGGTTGTAGCTCTGTGATAGAAGGAAGGAGGAAGGAAGGAAGAAGGAAGGGAGGGAGGGAGGGAGGGAGGGAGGGAGGAGGAGGGAGGAAGGAGAGAGGAAGGGGAGAAGAGGAGAGGATATAGAGGACACAAAGATTCACTAAAGAGGCCACTGCCTAAATGTCCTCTGCCTATTCCGGTACTCGACAGTCCTCTTGGTTCCAGTTGGCCTTTCTGCTGGGGATCCATAGCGTTTTAGAGCCCACCGCTCTATACAGAGGGACCCGGTTTCGATCCCCAGCACCCACATGGTGGCCAAGAACTGTCTTGAAACCCAATTCCAGGAGAACTCCAGTTCCAGGAAATACAACACCCTCTTCTGACCTCCCACCGCATTGCATGACACGGTGTGCACGGACTTCATCAGCAGTAACATTGATACAATCAATACAGAAATTAAAAAAATGTTGGGCCGTGTGGCGCACGCCTTTAATCCTAGCACTTGGGAGGCAGAGGCACCGAGCTCGTGAGTTCAAAGGCCAGCCTGGTCTATAGAGTGATTTCAGGACAGCCAGAGCTACAGGGAGACCCTTCTCAAAATGAACAAAAAAATAAATAAATAAAAAGAAAGCCTTTCTGCACCAGATGGCTATCGAGTTCTATGGAACTAGACCATAACAAGATCTAAAACTCAGCCTAGTAAGTACAAGGGGCAATAGCAAATGAAAGATAGGGGGCTGGACAGATGGCTCAGCAGTTACAGAGCATTAGCTGCTCTCGCAAGGGACCCAAGTTTGGTGCACCACAGCCACAAGGCAGCTTACAACCGTAACCAGGGATCCAATGGGCCTTTCTGACCTCATGAGCTTTGCTGGATACAGGTTGCACTTAGGTGCAGGCAACACACATACAGAATAATAAAGTAATAAATAAAATATTAAAGAATTTTTTATAACTACATTCAGCACAAACTCCCATGTAAAAAGCCATGGCACGGCACAACCGGTAATCCCGCCTTCTGTCTACAGCAAGATGGAGCGAGATGGGAGATCATCACGAAGCTCAAAGGCAATTTGCCTGGAGTACTCCATACAGCAGAAACAAGGAGACCTACCCCACAAGCTTGGAAGAAAACCAACTCCAAGGCTTGTCCTCTAACTTCTAATCTCTAGCCTCCAGGTGCTGCAGCATGGCACACCTGCAGACCACACACACACACACCACACACCAACACACACACTAACAGAATAAAATTTTAATTTTGATTTATATACTTTTATGTGTATGAGTCTTGTCTGTCTGTAAGTACACCTTACAATACCCGAAGAGGCCAGAAAAAGGCATCAGATCCCCTGGAATTGGAGTTACAGGTGGTTGTTAGATGCCCATGTGGGTACCGGGAACTGAATCCTGTCCTCTGGAAGAACAGCAGCCAGTGCTTTTATCACTGAGTCATCTCCTAGCCCCCAAAGACAGCAAATCTTTTAAATAGAAGAAAAAGAATATAAACTGTCTTCATGGGGAGAGTGTGTTCAGATGTTTGAACACTGTTCTTCCCGTTCTTCCCTCTCCCCTTTACTGTAGATGACCACAGACCCAAGGCAGATTTTAGCCTTAAAAGGTTTTTTCTTGAATCTGAATTTCCTTTTTTTCACATTTTCATTCATTTTCAGGGTGCTTTCACTAAAGGTGCTCACTCCTCTCTCCAGAACTCGTTAAATAATACATTACAAATGTCTTGTTATCTGAATCTAATCTCCTTTTCTTTCTCTGCCCCATTTTTATCTCCTACTGTTCTAAGAATTCACATGCTGCCAACTACAGAAATGTCTATCACGTGTGTGCACGTGTTTGTTTCTCAGACAACTCTCAAGACGATTCCTCCCAGTACCTCCCTCACAGTGTTTACTGCCTCTCTGCACAAATAACAGATTGCAGCGGTGGTGACACTCGATCTAGTAAGGAGAAGAAAAAGAAAACCACCTATAATAATGTTTTTCTCTCAGTCAATCACTTCCCATGAGCTGCTATCAGAGCTGAGGACTATCGAAATATCCCCCTTTCATTTTTTTTTATTTTTTTATTTTATTTTTTTTTTCTATTTGTATGAAGGTACTGTCTGCATGCAGGTTTGGGCACCCGTGTCGTACAATGCATGCGGCGAGGTCAGAAGAGGGTGTCAGATTCCCCTGGAACTGGAGTTCTCCTGGAATTGGAGTTACAGACTGTTCTCTCCTGCCGCATGTGGGTGCTGGGGATCGAACCCGGGTCCTCGCAGGAGCAGTCAGTGCAACTGCTAGGGCCATCTCTCCATCCCCTTAAAATAATCCTTTTCCCTCAGAATCTGATGGTCCCTTAAGTTGGAAAACTGTTTTTTTTTAAGTGTTCATATAGGGATTCAGCTTTTTGCCTTCCAATTTGTGATCAAAGTAAAACTCAGTGTGCTTTCTGGCATTCTGGCAATATTCCCCTTTCATTGACTAGAGGTGGTGTAGACAGACGACATTGTCAGAGCCATAGCTCGCATCCGAGATTTTAATTCTAATCTCAAATCCCTTTAGTTTAAAATCGAAATGTACAAAAATAGAAATTTCTATTTTTTTCTCCTGAATTTAAGACATGAAACTGTGGCTATCCAGAGGCCTGCAGTGCACGTTTTTATAAAGCTATATTTTTTTCTCTTGGAATCCAAATGTCATAGCGCTGAGTGGGCCTCTTATTTGAAAAGATTCAAGATCCCTTCCAGAAATAGGGCCATATGGTCCGATTCTGCTGAGCAGCATAAGTTTTGCTAAGACAAGACCAGCCTTTAAGGTCACCAGACATCATCTAGTCAGTTTTTGGTGGTTCTGATGCTACCTAGCTTTTCTCTTTTCTCTCTCTCTCTCCTCTCTCTCTCCTCTCTCTCTCTCTCTCCTCTCCTCTTTCTCTCTCATCTCTCCTCTCTCTCCTTCTCTCTCTCTCTCTCTCTCTCGGCACACATCCTTGCTCAGTCCTCCCTGTAGTCCACCCCGCAGTGATTTCAGTCGAGTCACTTTTAAAATGGCATTCACTTTGTTCGTGTGTGCACCTGCGTTCCTACGTACATGTGTGTAGCAGAGTGTGTGTGTGTGTTATGTGGTGGCTGGTGTGCTGTATGTGTTGGTGTGGGTGTGGTCGAGTGGTGATGTTGTGGTCTATAGCGATGTGACAACCAGAGGACGACTGAAAGGGAACTCAGCCTCTGGGGCGACGGGTAAGGAGAAGGGGGAGAAAGTGCTACTAGATGAACCAGGGAAGAACGAAGTTGAACTTCAAAAAACCAGGAGTGAAGTAAGTAGGAGGAAAGAGCCAAAGGCAGAGTAGCCAACAAAAGAATGTGAAAAAAATGNCTGTAGCCCTGGTTGCCCTGGAACTTGCTTTGTAGACCAGGCTAGCCTTGAACTCACAGAGATACCCCTGCCTCTGCTTCCCAAGTGCTAGGATTAAAGGCATGCACCAGCACACCTAGCATCCCCTCCTTTTTATCAAGGTTATATTAAGAAAAATTATTCAGTCCAGGCTGTGTGCCACAGCTAGCCGGGAGGCTGAGGCAGGACGATGGCAAAATCACGGCCTGCTTAGGCAACTTAACCAGAGCCTCTCTTAAAAACATAAAGGATTTGGGTTGTAGCTCTGTGATAGAGAAGGAAGGAAGGAAGGAAGGAAGGAAGGGAGGGAGGGAGGGAGGGAGGGAGGGAGGGAGGGAGGGAGGGAGGAAGAGAGAGAGAAGAGAGAGAAAGAAGTGGAGGAGGGAGGGAAAAAGGGAGGGACTCCCAAAGGATTCACTAAAAAGCACCCTAAGAGAAATTGGTGCACAGAGTACTGACAGTGCCTGCTAATGGTTCCAGTTAGAGAAAGCCTTTCTGGGGCTGGAGAGATGGCCTAGCGGTTAAGAGCACCAACCGCTCTTACAGAGGACCCGGGTTCGATCCCCAGCACCCACATGGTGGCCAAGAACTGTCTGAAACTCCAATTCCAGGAGAACTCCAGTTCCAGGGGAATACAACACCCTCTTCTGACCTCCACCGCATTGCATGACACGGGTGCACGGACTTGCATGCAGACAGTACATTGATACACATACAGAAATTAAAAAAATGTTGGGCGTGGTGGCGCACGCCTTTAATCCTAGCACTTGGGAGGCAGAGGCACGCGGATCTCTGTGAGTTCAAGGCCAGCCTGGTCTATAGAGTGAGTTTCAGGACAGCCAGAGCTACAGGGAGACCCTGTCTCAAAATGACAAAAAAATAAATAAATAAAAGAGAAAGCCTTTCTGCACCAGATGGCTACTCGAGTTCTAGTTGGAACTAGACCATAACAAGATCTAAAACTCAGCCTAGTAAGTACAAGGGGCAATAGCAAATGAAAGATAGGGGGCTGGACAGATGGCTCAGCAGTTCAGAGCATTAGCTGCTCTCGCAGAGGACCCAAGTTTGGTCACCAGCAGCCACAAGGCAGCTTACAACCGTAACCAGGGATCCAAAATGAGGCCCTGTTCTGACCTCCATAGGCATTTGCTGGATACAGGTGCACTTATGTGCAGGCAATACACACATACAGATAATAAAAGTAATAAATAAAATATTTTAAAAGAATTTTTTATAACTACATTCAGCAAACTCCCATGTTAAAAGCCATGGCACGGCACGAACCTGTAATCCCAGCCTTCTGTCTTACAGCAAGATGGAAGCAGAGATGGGAGAATCATCCAGAAGCTCAAAGGCAAATTTGCCTGGAGTACTCCATACAGCAGAAACAAGAGAGACCTACCTCCACAAGCTTGGAAGAAAACCAACTCCAAGGCTTGTCCTCTAACTTCTAATCTCTAGCCTCCATGTGCTGCAGCATGGCACACCTGCAGACACACACACACACACACACACACACACACACTAACTGAAATAAAATTTTTAATTTTTGATTTATATACTTTTATGTGTATGAGTCTTGTCTGTCTGTAAGTACACCTTACAATACCCGAAGAGGCCAGAAGAAGGCATCAGATCCCCTGGAATTGGAGTTACAGGTGGTTGTTAGATGCCATGTGGGTACCGGGAACTGAATCCTGTCCCTCTGGAAGAACAGCAGCCAGTGCTTTTAATCACTGAGTCATCTCTCTAGCCCCCAAAGACAGCAAATCTTTTAAATAGAAGAAAAAGGAATATAAACTGATCTTCATGGGGAGAGTGTGTTCAGATGTTTGAAACATAGTTCTTCCCTCATCCCCTGTTAACTGTAGATGACCACAGAAACCAAGGCAGAATTTTAGCCTTAAAAGGTTTTTCTTGAATCTGAATTTCCTTTTTTTCACATTTTCATTTCAGGGTGCTTTTCACTAAAGGTGCTCACTCCTCTCTCCAGAATCTCGTTAAATAAATACATTACAAATGTCTTGTTTATCTGAATCTAATCCTTCCTTTTCTTTCTCTGCCCCATTTTTATCTCCTACTGTTCTAAGAATTCACATGCTGCCAACTACAGAAATGTCTATCACGTGTTGGGCACGTGTTTGTTTCTCAGACAACTTCTCAGAGACTTTCCTCCCAGTACCTCCCTCACAGTGTTTACTGCCTCTCTGCACAAATAACAGATTGCAGCGGTGGTGACACTCGATCTAGTAAGGAGAAGAAAAAGAAAACCACCTATAATAATGTTTTTCTTCTCAGTCAATCTACTTCCCATGAGCTGCTATCAGAGCTGATGACTATCGAAATATCCCCCCTTTCATTTTTTTTTATTTTTTAAATTTTATTTATTTTCTATTTGTATGAATGTACTGTCTGCATGCAGGTTTGGGCACCCGTGTCGTACAATGCCGCGGAGGTCAGAAGAGGGTGTCAGATTCCCCTGGAACTGGAGTTCTCCTGGAATTGGAGTTACAGACTGTTCTCTGCCGCCATGTGGGTGCTGGGGATCGAACCCGGGTCCTCTGCAAGAGCAGTCAGTGCTAAACTGCTAGGCCATCTCTCCATCCCCTTTTAAAATAATCCTTTTCCCTTCAGAATCTGATGGTCCCTTAAGTTGGAAAACTGTTTTTTTTTAAGTGTTCATATAGGGATTCAGCTTTTTGCCTTCCAATTTGTGATCAAAGTAAAACTCAGTGTGCTTTCTGGCATTCTGGCAATATTCCCCTTTCATTGACTAGAGGTGGTGTAGACAGACGACATTGTCAGAGCCATAGCTCGCATCCGAGATTTTAATTCTAATCTCAAATCCCTTTAGTTTAAAATCGAAATGTACATAAAATAGATAATTTCTATTTTTTTCTGACTGAATTTAAGACATGAAACTGTGGCTATCCAGAGGCCTGCAGTGCACGTTTTTATAAAGCTATATTTATTTCTTGGAATCCAAATGTCATAGCGCTGAGTGGGCCTCTTATTTGAAAAGATTCAAGATCCCTTCCAGAAATAGGGCCATATGGTCCGATTCTGCTGAGCAGCATAAGTTTTGCTAAGACAAGACCAGCCTTTAAGGTCACCAGACATCATCTAGTCAGTTTTTGGTGGTTCTGATGCTACCTAGCTTTTCTCTTTTCTCTCTTCTCTCCTCTCTCTCTCTCTCTCTCTCTCTCTCTCTCTCTCTCTCTCTCTCTCTCTCTCTCTCTCTCTCTCTCTCTCGGCACACATCCTTGCTCAGTCCTCCCTGTAGTCCACCCCGCAGTGATTTCAGTCGAGTCACTTTTAAAATGGCATTCACTTTGTTCGTGTGTGCACCTGCGTTCCTACGTACATGTGTGTAGCAGAGTGTGTGTGTGTGTGTCTGTGTGTGTGTGTGTGAGTGTGTGTGTGTCTGTGCATGTGAACCAGAGGACAACTTGGGGAACTCAGCCTCTACTTCAACCTTGTGGAGCCCAGATCCACAGGATGGAACCGAGGTCCTGGCACTTGGCGCTTAGTAGCAAGACTGTTCACCTGCTGAGCCACCTCATGGGCCTTTAATTATTAATAAGCCATTTTATTTAACTTGGCGCAAACTTACTTAACATTCCTTCCAGCTAGCTTTGCCTTCTGCTTCGTGATTTCCACCCCACCCTCCAAGTGTGTGGAAGTCCCTCTGGTCCCTAGTGGGCAGGTTGAGGTCCATTACTAAGAGCCCGGAGGTTACTGCAAGGAGCAGTGGTCCTGGCGGTTCGGCTCACCCAGGATTCATCAGCTGCTTCTATTTCTATGCTTTGGCAAAAGCGAGAGACCGCAGAGCAAGCTCTGCGTCTACTCCAGTTTGCCTTAACATTTAGAGATTTTGAGCCTCGTGTAGAAGGTTTAATTAAATCATTTGTATCTAATCTTGTATGTTCCGCGCGCAATCTCTCGCGCCCTTCCAACTCCTATTTTCTGTTCAGTTACTTGTGATTGATTAATCCACTCTTGCCTTTTTATTTATAGACTTTGGCTTTCCATTTAATATTTCTTAGTGCACTTATTTTTTTTAACTGCTGCTGCTCTGATTTTTTGGCATAGACGCCGGTGCCTTCTGGACTGTGCTAAGCTTTGACAAGACTGAAGAGGAGGCCCGACTGAATTTGTCTAGTATAGCTAACGCTCCACTCAAAATAACTTTTCCTTTAAAAAATCTATTTTTACTGGTTCAAGTCTCATCTAATCTTTCAATCATAAGGTTGAGCCTTGCATGTTATTTTAACGTACAACTGGTAGCATTTAAGACTTAATAAATAAGGGGAAATCGTTTTTAAATTCTGTACATTGAACGTGGGTTCATTTCATAAAATTAAATCTGTTGTTTGACACTAGTGGAGTAATCAGATTTATAGACCGAAAATATCAAACACTTGGGCTTTTCCAGTAAAAAAAACCTTTTTCCCCCCTTTGCCAGTTCTTGAACTTCTCGTGTGACAGGGCCCCCATTTCCAGTCATCAATGAGGAGCCATGTGAGGAGCTTGTCATAGTGGTTTTACTAAAAGTTACTGTCATCCAATTGTCTGTCCAGCATGCCTCCAAGAACGTAAAATTAGCACCATCTGAGCCATTTGCATTTTAGGGAAATAGGATTAACAAAGGAAATTGGAATTATTAAGAGATCAGGAGGAAGATTTTTTAATTGGCTCAAGTTTGCCCGTGGCTGGCTGGGCCTCTGCACCGTCTCCTGATGGTCACTGGACTCATTATATTCTTAGAGTCTCTGTGGAAAATTACTAATAAGATGAAACACTGAAGTACAAAGAGGTAAGATTAAATTAATTCAGGGGAAAAAAAAGACCACCTCATGATCGGTAGTACCCTATAATCATGGAAAGGTTGTAACTAGTAATCAAAAAGGTAAAGTTTATTTTATTTTTTTAGTAGGCTAAAAATATCCCTGGATGTAAATTAAAACAATGCCAGGGGCTAGAGAGATGGCCTAGCGGTTAAGAGCGCTGACTGCTCTTGCAGAGGACCCAGGTTCGATCCCCAGCACCCACATGGCAGCTGAGAACCGTCTTTAACTCCAGTTCCAGGGGAATCCGAGGCCCTCTTCTGAGCTCCAAGGCATTGCACAACACAAGTGCACAAACCTGCATACAGACAGTACATTCATACACATATAAAAATAAATTAAAAAATTAAATTAAAAATTAAAAAAAAGACAATGCCATAAAGGGTCTGGCTTCTCCTCAGCTTCTACTGCCCCCATTTGCCACCTGCTGCCCTCAAAGGCCAAGTTTATTAGATTCTTGTGTATCTGTTCAAAGTTTCATTGTGTAATTCTAATCAAATATAAACTTAGATTCATACCCTTTCCCGTGTCTTATATAAAATATGGTTTATATGCCCTTCTGGATTGTTTTGCTTTTTTGCAACCAAAGCAAAGACTTTCCATTTCAGCCTGTTTCTCTTTCTTATAGCTACCTCATATTACATTGTAAAAACTGGGACATTATTCACTCCCTGAGGCCCCTATTGATGTATATACTTAGCTGATTTCTGGCCTTTTCTCTGACAAATAAAGTTATAACAAATGAGCCTGCTCGTGACTCCTTCTAGACATTTGTAGTATCCATAGGATGAATTCCCAGAAGTGAAATTTCCTGGTGCAAAGAAAAGGACATTTATAATTTAGACAGGCAGCAACAACTTCCACGTTTTAGGTACTACACCCTTCCAGGCTGCTAGATGAAAAAAAAAAAAAAAATGGTTTAGCATTCAGGTATAATTAGATTAGCACTTACCTTGATATAAGTGACTTTTGAGTTTTTTAAAAGTTGTTTTGATTTGTTTGTTTGTTTTTTATATTATGTATATAAGTGTTCTGCCTGCATGTATGTAAGTGCACACACCCATGCAGTGCCCAGGGAGGCCAGAAGAAGGCATTAGATCCCATGAAACTGGGATTACAGATGGTGTTAGCTGTCATGTGGGTGCTGAGAACTGAACCTATGTTCTCTGTAAGAGCAGCCAGAGCTCTTAACCTCTGGGCTACCTCTCCAGCCCCTTTAATGTAAATATTATTTAATGAAACATATTCTGTCTTCTCTCCACTTATAAGAAATGTCTTATATGCTAAGTAAGTAGATATATTTGTAAGATTTAGTCAGTAAAATACTAACTCTGGCTTAGTAAATCCAACTCTATCACCACGCATCACACTTTCTTCCTTGAAACAGAAGAAACAAATAGCTCAACTTTTCAAAAGAGTTGATTTGGGTCCAATTTATTGTTTTTAAAGGAATTTACTAAGCTCATAGGAACACATCTAATACTTCTTAGTAGTATCTCTATGAAGGTGATGCTAAAAGAATTATCAGAGATTATCTATTGATTAGATAAGATGATACCTTTTATGTTACTTAATCCTCAAAAAAGAAAACTCTACAAAGATTTTTCTATCCATTGGATGATTACCAAAAAAAATTAGGGTTCAGTAATTCCCTAACACAGGCAAGATTTAAATTTAGGTCTGCTTTTCTTTCATACTGATGCTTTATTGTGATATTTAGATTATCAAGAGAAGAATAAATTCATTCTATCTACATGTAACACATGTTTATATACACAGCTACACACATGTAAATATATTGATTTCACATGTTAACATATATTATATAGGCAAACTATAATAAAATATCAAAAATGTCAGGCATTCACTGTGTTAAGCACTTTGAACATTTAGCTTAATTGATCCTTATGGTAATGGTTCCTTTTCACATCAACTAAACTGGATTTAGAATCACCATATTCCTACGGCAGGAGAGGTGGCTCAGTGGTTAAGAGCACTGGCTTCTCTTCCAGAGGACCCAGGTTTGGTTCCCAGCACACTCCTGGCAACTAAATACCATCTATAATTCCAGTTCCAGGGGATCCTCTTCTGACCTCCACAGGCACTGCACACACATGGTGCACTTACATACATGCAGCCCCAAAATTCACACACATAATATTTTAATTAATTAAAAATACGTTTTTATTTTGGGTCCCCCAAGTAGCCTACAGACATCCCACTCTTCCTTTGCCTTCCTCTCCATCCCCCGCCTCTCCTCAGCATCCTTCCCTTTATTTTGGTCCCCCAAGTAGCCTGCAGACATCCCACTCTTCCTTCACCTTCCTCTCTATCCCCCGCCTCTCCTCAGCATCCTTCCCTTTATTTTGGGTCCCCAAGTAGCCTACAGACATCCCACTCTTCCTTCACCTTCCTCTCTATCCCCCGCCTCTGCTCAGCATCCTTCCCTTTACTTTGGGTCCCCAAGTAGCCTACAGACATCCCACTCTTCCTTCGCCTTCCTCTCTATCCCCTGCCTCTCCTCAGCATCCTTCCCCAATTCCACTGCCACCCTCACTCTCACGGAAAGATGCTGTCTTCATTATACAACTAGGCACAAGCCTGGCCGGCAAGCACATGCAAATGTATATTGCTTTCTTTCACCTACAATGGTCCCCAACTTTTCTCTACATTTCACCTATTTCTGGGACTCAATCACATCCTTTCCACCAGGCCCCAGCCCCACCCTTATCCCTGTGCCCGTCACATGACCCACCA
Source organism: Rhizomys pruinosus (assembly GCA_009823505.1). Taxonomy (NCBI): domain Eukaryota; kingdom Metazoa; phylum Chordata; class Mammalia; order Rodentia; family Spalacidae; genus Rhizomys; species Rhizomys pruinosus. Next base: position 451,142 of record VZQC01006020.1, on the reverse strand, counting down.
CCAAGCCCTTACCCCGATGTGCCCTGTGAGGAAATTATTCTACCCATCCAAATTACCTTTCCCTCATTTAATAGGACCCTCCACTCCTCGGTGTCCAGTTCCAGCTGTCCCCAAGAGAAAGCACACCAACGAAAGCTGTTACAGATCCATCAACTGCCTAAAGTATCCCCTCTCCAAATGAAATCTACTTTTAAAAGAGGTCACACTAAACCAAGGAAATAAATAGCCATTAACACACTGTAGGTTCTTTGGAGGAAGAAGCCACCTTTCCTAGGTCCCCAAATATCTCCTGTGTAAGAACCCTTCTTCACACCCCATTATGGACACAGACATATACAAAAAGTTTAACAAAAACCAAAATGAACTCCAGGCCATCTACTACACACGAGATTTGATTTTTATACTCCTTCCATTTTCAAACCAAATGCAGGTGCCGTTTAAGTTACCTGGCAGTTCACATCACAATCAGTTTGGGGTTTATTTATCATCCCATCCCATAAAGTTCCCAAGATTTTTACCAGCCTCCATAGGCTAAATTGTAGCTAAAGATGTTTTTGTTCAGGAAACAGCCGGAATTGACCAGAGTCCAAGACAACATCTCCAGAGAAAGTAGACTGTTTTGCTTCTCGTCCACCTGTGCCCCTTTTCTAAGCCTAGGGAACAATCTGCGGAAGACGGGGCTGCGATGGGGGTGAATGGCAAAACTACAGAAATATAGACTGGACACTTATTTGATCAACTTGATTGAACATACAAGCCCCCCCAGCTGGATGGTGGGACTCTTGGGCTGTGTGGGTTTGGGCACAACTGCTTGCAAATTGGTTTTACATGAAGGATGCTTGTACTCATATATTATTACATATTGTTTAAAAATGAAAAAATGAAGTAATAGAAAAAAAGATGTTTTTGTTCATTTATGACATAAGGCTGAAAAATATTACTAATACCTGTACATGGCTTTTTTATAATATATTAAATCACTATTTCAATCCAACTGAATCACCACATGAAAAAGCAATTTGTGGGGGGTGGGGCTGGAGAGATGGCCCAGCAGATAAGAATACTGGCTGGTCTTGCAGAGGACTGGAGTTCAATTTCCAGGACCCACATGGCTTCTCACAGTCATCTATAACTCCAATTCCAAGGGATCTGATGCCCCCTCTGGCCTCCACAGGCACTGCATGCACATGTTGCAAATACATATACTTAGGCACACACATAAAATTTTTAAAAATAATGATTATCTAAAAGACAAAAAAAAACCCTAATATTTTATTTTTTGGTACTGGTAATTGAATCTAGGGCCTCACGCACATTAGGTAAGCACTCTACCATGGTCTATGTCCTCATCTGCCAAAACTAATGTTAAAATCTGTTCTGGGAGTTTTGTTTAGTGTATATAAAAGCTCGGGTTTGAGCCCCATCAAAAATTTAAAAAATACAAATAAAAAACATATGGCCTCACTATATCCAGGAAAATATTGACAAATCTTATATACATTCCTGGGCAAGAACAAAAACAAAACAAACAAACAAAAAAAAAAAAAACCCACCTTCCACAAACTAGGAAAACTAGACTGGAAACAGATAACGGTCATTTCCAAAAGCCTCAGTCGACAGCATATTCAAGGACTGTATTAGACAACTACTGCTCTGTGACAAACACTGTAGGCTGGGTGACCTCAATGGGAGAAATCCATCTTTTCCCCACTCTGGAGGCAACAAATAAAAGGTCCAGGTGGTGGTAGACTGTTTTCATTCCAAGATCTCACCCCTTTCCTTATCCATACCTAACTTTTCTCTCTGACTTCATGTGGTTTTCCTCTGTGCTCAAATATATCTGAGACCTAATCTTTTCATACAGTAACACCTGCCATACTGGATTAGCCACACACACACACACACACACACATTCAAAACCCAAAGGATCTATTTCCAAAGAGTCACATACTGAGGTACAAAGGGTTAGTATTTCACAGTATGAAATAGTGGAGGACATATTTTACCCACAGCATTGCTGTAAACAACAGTGTTTTCCCCTAAGATAAGAATATGCAAGTGTGTCTGATGTCAACACTTTATTTCAACATTGCAACAAAGATTCTAGTCATCTCCAAAAGGCAAGGAATAAAAGATAACTAGAGAAAGGAGAAGAAATGAAAGTAACCCTATTCACAGTCAGTGTAATGACTGTGCAGAAGACTCGGCAACACTGACCAAATGGCTGCCCAAACTAGGAAGTTAGCAAAATTTAAAAGCTAAAAATACAAAACTCGATAGAATTTCTAGATACTGCCAGTGAACAACTGAATACTTTAGCATACGTCTTATAAGTATATTTCAGATTTATATGATGAAAACAAGAAAATATTGCTGAGACAACTTAAAGGAGATCTAAATAAATAGATACACCTTCCTCATTGGTCAGAGACTTCGTATCGTTAGGTTGTCAAATCTCCACAAATTGATGTATATATTCAATCCTTCTTGAAATCTCAGCAAGCTTTTATGAAGAAACTGATAAACTAGTCCTGAAAAATGTATACCTAAAATGGACAAGATGGCTCACAAAAGAAGAACAAAGACAGCTGTGATTTCTTGGAAGAATGCAGAATTATCTTTGTTGTTAAAGATATTTAAATAGGTAAATAAACCACAACAAAGAAACCATAATTGGGCCTGGAGAGAAGGGTCAGTGGTTAAGTGTCCTTTGCTCTTGCAGAGGACCTGGATTCAATTTCCAGCACCCATATGGCGGCTAACAACCATCCAGACCTCTAGTTCCAGGGGATCCAATGCCTTCTTCTGACCTCCACAGGCACTGCACACGTGCACTTTCCTACATGACACAGGTGCACTTACATATATGCAGGCCATGGACTCATACACAGAAAATAAAAATAACGTATTTTTAAAAGAAATCATAATTATTTCTGCCTATATTAAACAACTGAGTCCTTTGAAAGGTTTTAAAGCAGGTTAGTTGGGGGGGGAGACAAACCCTTTCAATGTTTGCTACCATTTCCAACAAACAGACCATTAAAAGACATGATCCTCAGTCCCTACTTCATATCATATGCAAGAAAGAACCCAACACATAAATTTAAGAACAACATAGACAAATGTAAGATAGAAAATTAATTTAGGAAATTATAACTTCTGTAAAAGTGAAAATCTTTTTGATACTGAGTTAGGGTAAAGATTTCTTAGATATAAAACATATAATATATTATATAATATATATAAAAACAGATGTAGTAATCTTTAAAAAAAATAATATATTGGAATTTAGCAAAATTGAGAATATCAAAATTGAGAATACCCCCCCCAAAAAAAAACAATGCTTTTAAATAAAGATGAAAAGCCACAGCCTGGAAGGAAATCTGTACATTCAGGAGCCAGGAAAGGACTTGTATCCAAATCCTCTCCAAACACAATAAAGAGCCAGGGGTGTGGTGCATTCCTGTAGTCCCAGCTCTCAGGAGGCAGAGACACGTAGATCTCTTCAAGATCTAGGTCAGCCTGGTCTACATGGCAAGTTCCAGGCAGGTTGGAGCTACAGGGAAACCCTGTCTCAAATAGAACCAAAACAAAATCTCCCAGTCGAAGAACAAAGAACAATAACAACAAGCATGCAATAAAGCAAGGCATGATGATGCACACCTGTAATCCCAGCACTTGGGACTCTGAGGCAAGAGGATCACCTTGGATTTGAGGCCAGCCTGGGCTACGTAGTGAGTTCAAGGACAGCCTGAAATACAAAGTGAGACTCATGGGCACTGCAAGACACCGGTGCACTTACACCACTTACACACCCACAGGCAAAAACAATTGTACTCTTAAAACAAGTAAAATTAAAAAAAAAACCAGTTCAACTTAATAAGAAGGAAGCAAACAGCCAGAATAAAAATGGGCTAGCCTGGGGCTGGAGAGATGGCCTAGCGGTTAAGAGCGCCGACCGCTCTTACAGAGGACCCGGGTTCCATCCCCAGCACCCACATGGCGGCCGAGAACCGTCTGAAACTCCAATTCCAGGAGAATTCCGGTTCCAGGGGAATCCGACACACTCTTCTGACCTCCGCGGCATTGCACGACACGGGTGCACAAACTTGCATGCAGACAGTACATTCATACACATACAGAAATAAATAAAATTAAAAAAAAATTTTTAATGGGCTAGCCTGTGGAAATCATGGAACTTCCTCAAAATCTAGTAATACAACTCATGATCCAACACTCAAGGGGATCAAAGTGAGCACTGAGTAGAAAGTTCAGTGAGCATGCCCACGTTTACTACAGCAGGATCAAAACCAACCTATGGAATCAGGCTGGGTGTTGAATGACAGAAGAACGTATAAATGAAACAGAATACACATTGAAGTGTTACTCAGGGACAGAAATGAATGAAATCATGTCCTTTGTAGGAAAAGGAGTGGACGTGGAGATTAGAATGTTAAGTGACAGAAGCCAGACTCAGAAAGAAGGACGTCACATGTTTTCTTTAATATGTAGAATCTAGAAAAAAATTAAAGACAAAAAAACTAGAAAAGAGATCATTAGAGAAGAAAAAAATCAAGGTAAAGGCAGTCAAAAGTAAGCCAGCAGTTAAATGTGGTCAAAGTACGTTATCTGCACAGTAAAGTGTCCTAGTGAAACCCACTATGTTGTACAACTGATAGAAGCTTAAAGTAAGAATAAAATATTCTGAACTCCATAAGCTAGAACTAGCAGTAGGGGGCAGACAAGCTGGGATTTTGCAGCATGCTTTTAGCCCCAGCTACTATGAAGGAGAGTCTCTGGAGCCCAGGAGTTGAGGTTAGCCTAGGCAGCAAAGGAAGACTACTTCAAAGAAAGAGGAGCCGTAAGGAAGGGGGAAAGGATGGGAAGGAAGGATGGGGGATAAAGGGAAGAGAAGGGGAAAAGAGAAGAGGGGAGGGAAGAAAGAAGGGAGGGAGAGAAGGACAATAGAGAAGGTCAGAAACCAAAAATCAATTCCCTTGGGTCTGGTCAGCTGATCTTGTAAACGAGTGTCCAAAGTACACAGTAGAGAAAGTATTTGAGAAACCCACACATAGGGCTTTGGATATCGGATATCCCAAGATAGCACTGGTTCTAAAACAATGGCGTTGGAACCTATCTTATACCATGTACCAAAATCAACTCAGAAGTGATTAAAGTCTTAAACATAAGAACTGAGACTACAATTCTACAAAGAAAGCATAAGAGGAAACCTATGACCCCCCAAAACACAGACCGCAAAAACAAAACTGAAGAAATAGGAGGTGTTGCCAATAGCGCCTCTGTTGCTCTGAGCAACACCACACCGTGACCAATAGCAACTTGGGGAGGAAAGGGCTTATTTCAGCTTATAGGTTACTGTGCAACATCAAAAGAAGCAGGACAGCTGCCAAGCAGAAACCTGGAGGCAGGGACTCCCGGAGGAACACTGCTTACTGGCTTGCTCAGGGCCCTCATTCTACCTGCTTTCTTATACAATACACAACAACCTGCCCACAGGTAGCACTGCCCACAGTGGGCTGGGCCCGCCCACATCACTCAACGATCAAGAAGATGCCCCACAGACATGGTCACAGGCCAGTTCAATGGAGACTGCTCCTCAACTGAGAGTCCCAGATGTGTCAAGTTGACAACTAACGCTGCCCAGCACCTCCACATCAATTAGCAATTAAGTGGGCTGGGCCTTCCTACATCAATGAGCAATTAAGATGCCTCACAGCACAGCCGCAGAGCAACATGGAAAACTCTTCAGGTGAGGTTGTCTATTCTCAGGCTATACCAGGTTTACATCAGGCTGAAGGTAACCATGACAGGAATACATTGCACTAAAAACCTTCTGCATGTCCAAGAAAATAATTAAAAGAGTCAAAAAGCAGCCTACAGAGTGGGAGAAATACTTGCAAATATCTAATAAGGGACTAGTATTCAATATTTATAAAGAACTGCTACAACTCAATAAATCTGATTTTATGTATCTATTTATGCATATGTAAATATATGTATATATACATAAATATATATTCCAATTAGAAAATGGGATAAGAACTTGAATAGGCATCTCTCCAATGTTCTAGTGGTCAAGATGCAAAAATGATGTTCAATGCCACAGCAAGGAAATACAGATCAAAACCACAAGGAGATACCACCTCATACTATTGGAATACATCTTATCAAGAAAATAAAACAGGGGCTGGAGACATACTCAGCAGTTAAGAGCACCGGCTGCTCTTGCAGAGGACCCAGGTGCGATTCCTGATACCCACATGGGGGCTAACAATTGTCCTGAACTCTAGTTTCAGGGAAATCCGACACCTTCTGACTCTGTGGGCATCACACAACATGGGTGCCATTTACATGCACATGCAGGCAATACACTAACACACATAAAATAAAAATAATAAAATATTTTTAATTAATTAATTTATTTTTATGTGTATCAATGTACTGTCTGCATGTAGGTCTGTGCACCCGTGTTGTGCTATGCCGCGGAGGTCAGAAGAGGATGTCGGATTCCCATGGAACTGGAGCTAAAGACAGTTCTCAGCCGCCATGTGGGTGCTGGGGATCAAACCCGGGTCCTCTGCAAGAGCAGTCAGTGCTCTTAACCGCTAGGCCAACTCTCCAGCCCCGTAAATAAAATATTTTTAAAAGAAAGAAAAAACAACAGGCATGGAGAAACTGGAATCTTTGCATGCTGTTGTTGATAGCTATACACAATCAATTTGACACTGTAGAAAATAGCATGGAAGTTCCTCTAAAACAAGAGACCAAACACAGGACTCCATTTATACGAGGCATCTGAGGTAGAATCAAAGAATGGAATGCTGCCTTCTGGGGACAAGGTGCAGAAAGGGATTGAACAGTAAATAATTGATGGGGAAAAGTGTCAGTTATTCAAGTATTTGAGTTACTTTTCTCGCTGCTGTGACCAAAAGGCTGACAAGAAGCAACTTAAGAGAGAAAAGGTTTATTTCGGCTCACAACTTGGTCCTGTCCATCGTGGCTGGGAAGGGATAGAAGTGGGAGGAGAGGCACCTGATCACACTGAATCCAGAGTCAGGAAGCCGAGAGGTGAGGGCTGTGCTCGGCTCTCTTTCCCCTTTTGATTCAGTCCAGAACCCCGCCCACAGGGTGGTGCTGTCCACCCTCAGGTGTGTCCTTACCTCAATTAAACCTCCAATTCCAGTCCTGATGCCTTCTTCTGACCTCTGTGAGCACTGCATGCATGTGGTGCACTTACATACTTGCAGGCAAAACATACATTCACATTAAATAAAAATACATTTTTAAAAATTCCATAGGGACCAGGTTACCCTCCAACTGTCTCCCCAGTTCCGTGCTTCGGTAGAGTTCTGGCACCTTGGCCTGCACTGCGCTCTCAGAACAGCCCTTCCTCTTAACCCTCACCTCTATCAAAACGCTTCTTGATCTGCAAAGACTGGTTCAAGTTCAACAAGAATGCCCTCTCCTTCCCAAAGCACCCAGCATTGCATAGCCACATAAGCTTCTCCTGGCTGTACACTCTCACCTATTGATGTATTTGCCTATGTAACCTGATTTTTCTGTAATTAGCAGCCCCAGCACGCTGACAGTTACCTGAGAAAGAGGCTTTTCCCTCTTCTCTCTTTCTTTCTCTCTCTCTCCACCCCCCCCCCTTGGTTCGAACTTAGCAGAAGTCTTGATTATTGAAGCGCTGTGTAAGTGCTTCAAGGGTGGATGGCTACATTGGAAGAAGGAAGAGAAGATAATGCGGCCCCGTTCCCCTAGCTCAAGTTGACTTCTGAAAGGCAGCTTCAATTCTAATCATCCAGTTGGTACAGATGTGCTAATTGGTGCTCATGCGCTTTCTGCATACGGAACCCATCTTCAACATGTCTCCCTGGAGATAACCTCTTAACCCAAAGGAACAATTCTTGCAGTAGACATTTCAGACATTCTGGAAGGATGGTGGGAAAATGCCATTAAGGAAAAAAAAATAATAAGACCTTGCCATGCCTTCCCATCATGAGTCTGAGCTGGCAGCCACCTCGGAACACTGAGGAAGAAAATGGTGGCTCACCAGCTGGGCCAAGAGATATTCCCACACTTCTTCCACGATCTCTAGGGAGTAGTTCTGAGACTGAAGTTCTGACTTGCTGCCCCTATATCGCCTGAAAATGAGTGATGCCTACAACATTACTTTCTTGGCTGCTAGGGAATCTGAGGGACGAAAGGGTCGAGAGTTCACAAGAGTTCAGAGGCAAAGAACATTAGTAAGTACTCTGGCTCTGAGCTCAGGCTTTTCAGTTCCTGTTCCCTTAAGACTTCACTAAACGCTCGAAAAATATTTGACATTCTTCTGAAATTGTCGTGCCTTGGAACTCAAGTGTCAGTGATATCAATAACTGGGGACTCAAATTGTTTTTTTAGGTATGGTAGAGTTCAATAATATTTGCAGCAGAGTGAAAGAACTAGTTGCTTTTTAATAGGCTAATCTACCCTGCTCCAAAAGCTGTGGAATGTGTTAACACAACAGCAGTTGAACAGGCTTCAAAGTGTGGGAAAGATCTTTGAGATCAAAGTTGAACAATATTAACTAGTTGACTACTCATTAGCCCTGAGAGCATAATAAATTATTCATTTCTCTTGAGACAGGGTCTCATGATATAGCCCTGGCTGACCTGGAATTCATTATGCAGATCAGGCTGGCCTCAAACTCACAGAGATCTTCCTGCCTCTGCCTCTGAGTTCTGGGATTAAAGGCTGCTAACTATGCCAGGCTAATCATTTTTTTTTTTTTTTTTTTTTTTGAGTTGTTAAATCCATGAATACGGGGGCAGGGTCTTGCTTTTTCATGGATCCCAAATTATTTATTAAGTGCATGGATCTAATCTTTGAAAGACTTTTGTTTTCTTTTTAATTAACCATGTGTAATAATTTGCATACTTACACAGTCCAATGTGATACACATGTGTACCATGTATGGTAAGTCAGGATAATTAGCCTTTCCATTTCTTTTTTTAATATTTTATTTTTACTTTCTGTGTATGAATGCGTTGCCCGCAGTAATTAGATGCACTCGTGTCATGCATGAGGTCAGAAGAGGACATCGGATCCCCCTGGAAATGTAGTTAGGATGGTTGTTAGCTGCCATGTGGATGCTGGGAATCGAACCCAGGTTCTCTGCAAGAGTAACCAGTGCTCTTAACCACTGATCATCTCTTTATCTCTCTAGCCCCACCTTCCCATCCTTCATCTCTTATCACTTCATGCTTGGAGCCTCTGAATTCCCCCTCCGGGTCTCCATGAGAAACACAGTAAGTCCTTTCCAACAACAGGGCCCCGTGCTATAGAACACTAGAACTTACCTTCTAGCCAACTGTAAATTTTAAAAGATTCTCTTTTTTTCTTTATGTACATGTGTGCCTGTCTGTGGGTATGAGCTCGTGCATCCAGGTGGCAGTGGAGGCCAGAAAAGGCCACCCACTGTGGGTGCTGGGAACTGAACTCTTGTCCTCCACAAGAGCAGCAAGCACTCTTAAAGGCTGAGTCATCTCTCCAGCCTGCTCATCTCTGCCTGGCTTCCCTCACTCGCAATATCTCCCAGTTGCTTTTATATTACTGCAATGACACGATTTCCTTCTTTCGCCCATTCTATGCATGTACTGTATTTCCTTCATCCGTTTATCCATGAATGGATACCTCAGTTGATCCCATTTCTTGCCTGTGGTGGGTAGTCCCACTGGGAATGTGACGAGAACCAAGGCCGCCTCTCGTACTGAGCTTAAATTATGGCAGGAGGTAACATCAGTCAATTAACAATCCACACGGCAGAGGCAGCAAATGTTCTTCCAAGGATTAAACTGAAGTAATGAAGTTTACAGTCACCAGGAGGTCACTAGATTGGGTATTTAAGAGTGGTCTGTGCAAACCAGCACCGAAGATGAGAACTCAGTGACCTGGAAAAGCAGACGGGGTGTGAGGAGAACGACTTCTACAAACAGGAACAGCCTGCCTGCGAGGGCTCATGAGGGTGGCAGTGTTCCAAGAAAAGAAATATGTCTATTGTATAGCTAGAGCCTGGATGGAGACAGGAGGGATGGGTGACGGGGGAGAGGCGTGCAGGAGATGGCCCGGGGTGGCTTTGTAAGAGACTGCAAAGAACTCAGGATGCAGACGAAACACACTCTGACACATTCATTAACAAGAAATAAATTCGAATTTTTTAAAAGACACATTGTGTAAACATAATTCACAAGATTTGATACAAAAATCAGAAATGGAATTTGTACATTTAATGCTCAGATTTTAATTGGACTAATTGGATGAACATGACTTGATAGGTACTTTTAAAAAACAGTCATTAAATTTTAACTTGTTTAACTTAACTGGATCAACAGAAACCACCATAAAAACTAATTTACAGGGTGTGGTGCTGCACAACTTTAATCCTAGCACTTGGGAGGAAGAGGCAGGCAGATCTTTGTGAGTTCAAGGCCAGCCTGGTCAACAGAGCGAGTTCCAGGACAGCTGGGGCTAGAGGGAAGCCCTGTCTCAAAAAAAAAAAAAAAAAAAAAAAAAAAAAAAAACTAATTTACAATCTGATATTTTATAAATGATAAAGCCCTCCCTCCACTAAATGGTTGAGATGAGTTAGACTCCTTGCTGGTAGAGCTGACACGGTACCGTGGATTTCTTGGACTTCCAGACACTGCTGTCCTGTCACACCACACCTCTAAGATCAAGACCAAGGGAGATACTATGCCCACTCTTAAGAGCCGCAGCACAGTAGCAGACGATAGAAGCCATGTTCTGATGTCATGTTCCCAACTGCACATGGAGAGCCAGAGCTGTGGCAGGTGGACGTCCCCTCCACCTGTCCCGGGCAATAAATTCTAATGACCGCCAGACTCACCCTCACATACATAATCATTCTGAGCCCAAGAACAAATGTGCAATTCTCCTACTATTGATTTGCTCCTTGCAATCCATCTCCAGAGAGTCGGTCTACTTATTAATTGTGTGTGTTATTTCCTTTTGGTTCTGATTTTGGTTTCTGTCTTTTTGAGACAGGGTCTCCCTGTGGCCCCAGCTGGCCTGGCACTCACTATGTAGACCAGGCTGGCCATGATCTCACTGAGATCTGCCTGCCTCTGCATCCCCAGTGCTTGGATTAAAAGCGTGCACCACCATGCCCAGCTTCAGACTAAATTTTTAAGGTGTATCTTCTCATTTAGAAGTATCATTTCCTTCACACTTGGGGAGACACGTGCTAGGCTTCTCCCTCAACCCCCCCAGCTCAACACGGTCCCCTGTGCTTGGTCCCCATTAGTTAAAAACTTCCCTTTCAGGCTGGAGAGATGGCCTAGTGGTTGAGAGTGCTGACTGCACTTGCAGAGGACCCGGGTTCGATCCCCAGCACCCACATGGCGGCTAAGAACAGTCTATAACTCCAATTCCAGGAGAAAACAAAAACCAGAGGAATCAAAAACCCTCTTCTGACCTCCACAGCATTGCACGACACGGGTGTACAAACCTACATGCAGACAGTACATTCAAACGCATACAAGAATAAATAAATTAAAAAAAAAAAAACTTCCCTTTAAAATACGGCTTCCCTAAGGAAGTATTTTCTTCCCTAAGAAAATGCGGTTTTTGTCATCATCAACCCCCAATTGGGTGAGATATTCTATTATATTATTTATAGATCAGTTTAAACTTTATGTAGAACTGTGTTTCAATAATTAATTGTGTAATTGGTATTTAATTGGTAGTTGGACGTCTGTCACCCTGCTATCACTCAAAATTAAATGACGATTAAGACTGCATCTGTCTTGCTTATTTCCAGCACTCCAATTTCTATAAGGTGTGTGGCATGTCACAGGAAATTAATAGATGAGGGGAATAAACTAACATACCTGTTCCTTTGACTGTAGACAAGGGACATCTCATGTCTCCTATGAATTTTGTGTTATTTAATCATTTTATAGGGGCCAGCAAGTTGCCTCCGGAAATAGAAACTTTTGCTGTGTAATCTGACGACCTGAATTCGAGCTCCTGGAAACACATAAGAGAGCTGGCTGAGCTGGTGCTGATCTGTAACCCCAGGACTGTTCCATGGAGATGTGTGGCAGACAGGAGGATCACCCAGTGTGGTGGTGGTGTTGGGGAGGGGGGTGTTAGTGGTGTTGGGGGGGTGTTAGTGGTGTTGAAGGTGGAGGTGGTGGTAGCGGTGGTGGTGTGGACTGAATCCAAGGCCTCTTCCATGCTAGACAAGCCCTCTACCAGTGTGTCATTTCCCCAGGTCATTCTTGACTTTCTATTTTGAGATAGGGTCTCATTAGGTGGTCTAGCCTTGTGCCATTTCTGTAGCCTGGGCAAGTTCTCCACTTGCTAATCTCCCGTCTCACTCTCTAGCTAGCTGGGCTCATGGGCAGCCTGTGCCACCATTGCTGACTATTTTTATTTTGATATATATTATGCTACTGAGACTTTCCAGCCTAGACATCTCACCCCAATACACCATCAGATTCTCTAATTTCTTCCTTGTGTCCTTTTTCCTCTATTCTGTCTCCAACAAGGCCAGGTGCTCTCTATTATGTACATCACTTCTCCACTAACACCATGGTACATGGTAGGTTCATGATGAATATCTGTTGAATAAATAAGTGATGAGAGCAAATCAATTCCATTTTTCAAATGGCAAAACCTAGCTTAACTACGTATGAATTCCTACTTGCAAAAAACCGTGCAACCTGTAATTCACCAAAATTTATTTCAAACTTGGGTTCCTTGTCCCAGCACAAATCTCTGTCACAGATTGGTACAACTTGAAAGATGTTAAGTAGGAGGAGAAGAGTCCATTAGCCCAGAGCCAGTTGGTTCATTCTCAGTACAGTTTCAGGTTGCTCGGGGTAAGATGGGAAAGCCATAAACAAAGCATCCAGCCTTTGCAAAGAGGCAGAGCAGGGAACTAACCAGGCTTTGCTGCTTTGTAGAAGAGACAGATTGGACTGGTGGAGGACAGTCCACTGAGGGCTGGAGTTGAAGATGGAAGACAGGAAATCTGGGAAAGTAGGAAATAGGTGAGGGAAAGGCTTTCCTGTTGGATGTCACTCCCCCACCCGACTTGGGCCCTGAGCTACTGCCCTGGTCACGTCTCACCTGTAGAGAATTTCCCAGAGGATGGACTCAGAACCATATGCATCAGAACCTCAGGAGTCTAAAATTATACATACTCCATTTTAAAAAGATGTGCTTCTTTTTATTTATGTATGTGTGAGTGCATGTGTCTGTGTGCAGGTCTATGCATGTGTGTGTGCAAATGCCCACAGAAGCCAGAAGGGGGAGTCAGATCCCCTGGAGCTGGAGTTAGAGTCATTTGTGAGCCACTCAACATATACACTTGGATCCAAAAATCCAGGCCTAATGATTGTATAGTAAGCTCTCTAACCACTGAGCCATCTTTCCAGCCCCTGAATATTCTTTTTTTTTTTTTAAAATAAGCATCCAGGCTGATTTTGAGACATCTGAAAGTTTGATCACCACTGACTTCAAAATTGGGATAATTGCCATATCAACATGGAACCTCCACACATTAAAGAGCATAAAAGATGAGGCTGATAAAAACACTCCCAGCCAGGGCCAATGTGCTTAAGAAAACAAAATTAATGAACATTTATATCTACTTATGATTTTTGTCTCTCCACAGCTGAACACAATCAAGGTAATATTCCCTGAAATGTTTGCTTTGATTTTTTTCCCCCTCTTCAGTCATCACGAAATTTCCTATGAAAACACTCAGTAGGAATAAATCTTTAAATATCTTTAACCTGATTTTCTGCAGGGTTAAAGATAACAAATAAGCCTGTTTCACTCCTAATTAGTAAGTAATTGGAAGTGCATTTTATTTTTAACTTTGGTGACTTCTTTAGGCTTTTTTTAAATTTGATTAAATATTATCATAGTACTGAGGACATGGGTGGCAAGTTCCTGGGAAGGACCTTCACATTAAACCTATAAAATTCCACCTAAAATAGCAGTGCCTTCTTTATGGATTGTTTTTCCTCCGTGTATTTTTATTAAATTTTTGTGTGTTTACTCATAGCTAGCCCTCCTGTATCCACACTCCTCTACACCCTCCACCAGATTCCATGCCTTACTTCACATACGTTAAGGCCTATTGAGTCAAGTTTGTGTACCCAGATGTCCCTCAGTGCAAGTTCATCCACTGGAGTCTGGTCAGCCTAGCTAGACTCTCTCCCTTAAGGAAGATCAACTCTCTCTCACCCAGCAACCATCAGCTGCCAATAGTCCCTCAGCTAAGGTCAGGGCCTCCTGCCCATTTCTCCAGACCTATGTCGGGTTCCTGTCTGAGTTTGCATGGCTGGCGTGCACGCTGTAACCGAGTTCATATGAGTCCGTTCCCAGAGGCCTGGAACACTCTGCTTCCTTATGGCCATGTACCAACCCTGGCTCTTTCAATCCTTCCACATCCTCTTCTGAAATGGTCCCTGACTTCTGGGCGGGTGAGAATTAATATAGAAGTCCTATTCAGAAACTCACACTCTGCAGTCCCTTATTGTCTGCCCTTGGACCAGTTGTGGCCTTCTGTATACATTGTCCTGTGTTGCGTGAGGAAGCTTTGCTGATGAGAGCTGAGGAGTGCCTTAGTGTTCTCTCTGCCCTGTTCTACTATGTTCTGTGAGCCTTAGATGTAGAGGCTCAATTTTAGATGAGTTCCTTAGGGCTGAGCATCTCACAGACACTAAATAATTAATTAATTTACTTTATTTAATATCAAATTAATTAAAGTCGATTTAATATTATAGCATAAGGTAGCACACACTCAAAGAGCATCTCCACATTAAAACTACAAAATTCTATGTAAAAAAAATAGCAGTGACTTCAAAAAGACCAAAAAAAAAAAAATAGCAGTGACTTTATCTTCGATTTTTTTTTTTTTTTTTTTTTTAGAATTTACTCAGGTAACAAGAAGGGCTGAGCCCACTGTCTCTACAGTCTGCTACAGGAACTTGACAAATGAGACTGATTATCTCTTGCTTCGAGCTCTGTTGGACAGCTTTAGTGTCAACTTGAGACATCTGGGTTGAGGGGACCTCAGTTGAGGAATTTCCTCCATTGGATTCCTCCGTGACCATGTCTGTGGGCATTTTCTCAATTAATGAGTGATATAGGAGGCCCAGCCTACTGTGGGTGGTGTGGCACCACAACCACCACTAACCCACCCCACCCTGCCCCCCAGGCAGGTTGTTCTGTATTGTATGAGAGTGCAGGCTGAGCATGGGCCAGGGGAGCAAGCCAGTAAGCAGCATTCCTCCATGGCCTGTGCTTCAGCTCCTGCCTCCAGGTTCCTACCCTGAGTTCCTACCTTGGACTCCCTTTGTGATGAACTCAGGAGATGTGAGCCAAACAAACTCTTTTCTCCCCAAGTTGGTTTTGGTTGGAGTGTTTTCCCGCAGCAATTGAAAGAAAGCTAGAACAGCAGCTCTAGAATAGGAAGCAGAATTTCCTCATAAAGTACAAAACTCCCAACATCACAAAGGGAAAAAAAAAAAGATGTCAGATAGCCAAAATGAATAAAGCACTTCACTCCCACAGAACATCACTGGAATACGTGATGCAGCCGTGGACATCTGGAATCAGTTTTTAATCAAACCCTCCACGGGCGGTTTCTTCTTCCTCTCTGTGATGTCCCTGCTTGGTCCCTAAGCACCAGGATTAAGAACACAGATCACAGATCACTTCCAATTATCAACAAAGGAATGCCCAGTGCTCTGTGATTCCTAACTTCAGCCATGCTTCTTCTTGCTGGTTCCCTTCCTTCTGCACACAGGGCTGTCTTCCCAGAGCCTGCGGTAAATGAAAATGGCTTTGTTAGGGATAGACTCTGCTCTGGACTAACATACGCCGGAGCTAAAGAAAAACCAGTGTGTACAACATGGCAGCTCAGTCAAAGAATCGACCTGAAGCCTCCTACGTCACCATGTACAGCTATCAAAGACCATGTCAGCACCGTGGATCAGTATCTAAGGTAGCCAGGAGTAAAGCTTAGATGCTATGCTTCTCAGCAGTGTTCAAACAGCTCCTCCTGCTGAGAACCATGCCCTATGTCTGCGTAATCCTTGTTCATCTTCATTCTCAGTGGTCTAGTCTGCAATATAGGCAATACCTGGGCAACAGTGACATTCGCTGGCCAGATAGAAGGCTGTGACTCTTCCTGAGGCCAACAGAGGGAGCTGAAGAGGCAAGCAGAGGAAAGGTTTAGTAACATGGGACTGTACTTGGTTTTTGGTTATGCTTGTTTTATGTGAGAGACTTTCCCAGGGAGACAGGAAACACACCCCTAGTCATCCCAGAAAGGGAGTCCACAACAGGCCAAAGTAACGACTGCACCAAAGTCCAACTTAGTAAATCAGGGATTTTTATTGGAGGGCCTGGAGAGATCGTTCAGCGGTTAAGAGTAAGAAGACCCAGGTTCAATTCCCAACACCCATATGGCAGCTAACAACCATAACTCCAGTTCCAGGGGAATCCAAAGCTCTCTTCTGACCTTTACAGAGGTTGCACACACAGCTTCACTTACACACGTGCAGGCAATACACTCATACACATAAAAACAACAGTACTTTTGAAGATTGTTTTTTTAAAAAAATTTCATTTTATTTTTATTCCTATTTACAGGAGTATGGGTGAGAGGTTACTAATAAGAGTAGGATTGGGGCTGGAGAGATAGCCTAGCGGTTAAGAGCGCTGACTGCTCTTGCAGAGGACCCAGGTTCGATCCCCAGCACCCACATGGCGGCCGAGAACCGTCTGAAACTCCAATTCCAGGAGAACTCCAGTTCCGGGGGAATCTGAGACCCTCTTCTGACCTCCACAGCATTGCACGACATGGGTGCACAGACTTGCATGCAGACAGTACATTCATACACATACAGAAATAAATAAAATTAAAAAAAAAAGAGTAGGACTAAAAGGCAGTGTCATCACAAAAGACCACCCCAACCCACGCGACAACTGACAGAACCCACACCCCTGAAGCTCACAGCACAACTTGCAGGCAGTTCAGCAGGTCTGAAAATCTTTCTGCAGCTGGGCTGGTCAGGGTCTCCTCCGGCTGCTGTATACAGCTTCCAAAGACTGGGGAGATCTTTCCAGAAAGTTGCACAGTTCAGTTTTTCCCAGACCTGTTAAGTTTGTTTATTTTCTGAGTCTCACAAGCTTTGCTTCTCCCTCCTGGAGGGAGTGTTCCCATTTATTTTTTTTAACAATTTTTTTAATTTATTTGTGTATGTGTATGAATGTACTGTCTGCATGTAGGTTTGTGCACCCGTGTCGTGCAATGCCGCGGAGGTCAGAAGAGGGTGTCGGATTCCCCTGGAACTGGAGTTCTCCTGGAATTGGAGTTTCAGATGGTTCTCAGCTGCCATGTGGGTGCTGGGGATCGAACCCAGGTCCTCTGTAAGAGCGGTCAGCGCTCTTAACCGCTAGGCCATCTCTCCAGCCCGGGAGTGTTCCCATTTAAAGGAAACTGCTATATGTGTTGTCAGCCTAATTTCTTTATCTGCATGTATCATGTACACACCCACACTCCTCTCCAAATAATGTACCTATCAACCTCGCAACCCCTGTGGACCCCACCTGCACCTGCTACATGTACTGCCATCTCTGAACAAAAGTTTCCTTGCCCCTGGTAACAAATGTAGACACTCTCTATTCTAAAGTGGATTCCAATGTATCCAAAAGAAAGAATAGAAGGAACAATCTGGCTGGAACTGGTTTAGGGTACATATGCAATGAGGCAAAACTGTGTGCTCTAGTAACACTTAGGGAGAATCCCCTATTTAGAATCTTGAGCCTATCCATATTTGGCTATGTGTTTAATTGAAATCAGACACATCACGGGAAAGGATATACGTGGTAGGAAAAGGAAAGTGCCAAGTTCTCTAGCAACCAAAGTAGAGAACCAAACTCCTCTCTCCTTTAGACCTGATGAAAAGAGACTCCAGGCTATATTCCTGGACTCCTGAATACTCTCACTCACAGGGCCCACTGCCTGTCTTAAAATGTATCTCTTTCTAATATGTACTACCTTTTTCTCCAAATAAAGTTATCTTAATACTTTTGCAAATATATATGAGCCCTTATTTTCAATTCTTCTGATAAGGGCCAAGAACATGGCAGCATCCTGTCTAGACCCCCCAAGCACCAGTAACACAGCCCTGGGCTGTCTCCTGTGGAAATATGCTCCATCTCCTGTTTGAGGTTTTCACAGTCTCCTTGATTGTGACAGATTACATTGACCAATAAAGAATCCACTGAAAATTTTATGAGTCAATTGCTCATAAATGAATTTGTATTATGATTGGATTTTAATAAATTGCATTAATACTGTAATGCTTGAAAATAGTTGTTAAACAAAAGGAAATTTGAAATTACTTTTTAATCAACCCAGGCCATAAACAGATGTGTTGACTATTTTGACCCAATTCCTCTGAAGACAGCGAGGGATCCTTGGTGGTCCAGTAGAAAAATGAGGTAGGCAGGTAGGAGTTAGACTCAAGGGCACACCAGCGTGACAGAAGCCGGAGCTGGGGGGCTGGAGAGATGGCTCAGTGGTTAAGATCACCAACTGCTCTTGCAGAGATCCTGGCTTCGATTCTCAGCACCCACAAGGTGGCTAAGAACCATCTTCAGGTTGGGTGTGGTGGCACACGCCTTTAATCCTACCACTCAGGAGGCAAGGCAGGCAGATCTCTGTGAGTTCAAGGTCAGCCTGGTCTACAGAGTGAGTTCCAGGACAGCTGGGGCTATAGGGAGACCCTGGAAGAGGTCAGATCACAAACTGTCAGCAGAAGCAGAGCTCGCTAGAGCTCACTAGATAAGGCGAGTAAGAATGTCGATTCAAGAAACAAAATTTTGCAGAAATGGGGAATGCTCAAATACCAAGGGTGCAGAGAGAAGACCACCCCAGGCGCCACTGGGTGTCAGGTGCTCCTCCAACTTGGCTGGATACTGGGATCACTCAGGGACCCAGCAAGGGCCAGGCACTGGCCTGAAGTAGAGACAGTCACCCCAGCATTGTTAACAAGTTCATTCTCCCCGTCGTTCTGGAACCCACGGAAGTCTGCAAACCATTGGCTTACGGCACCAGCTTCTAGGTGAGGTGCACAGACAAATATTTCCACAGATTGTGTGAGGGAGAAATATAAGCTTTGGATTTTTCCATCTCACACACTGCACATTAGGCCAGGCAGTGACCTCCCAGCCAAGGTCTTCCATGTGAGGACTGAGGCTCAAGCTAAGGGCTATATAGGATGTTGGCACTGTGTGACCATGGTATCCAGCAGGCTTCTGATCCACAGAGCTAACTGGAGCTCCAGCCACACCTCTGGCACACCTAGCGCTTTAGAGCTTTGCTGTTTGAGACCTGGACTACGCCCATCTCAGCTTCTCAACCTCGTTTTCTAGCAGGTACAGCCGCATTCCCTCACCATTCCTTGAGGCCATTGATTTCCCAGATTCTTGATAGCTGGCCAAACTGACTGACTTAACTCATGGGATTCTCACTGAGAAACCTTCTTTGCGTGACTTCGATGTGTGATCAGGAGATCTTTCTTAGAGTTTTATGTCACATCTCTCAATACAGTGCCTTTTTAGAGAACGAATCATGCAAACTACCACGTCAGAATAGGACTGAAGAGCAGAGGGTGCCATTGGAAGGTGGATTCAGCATTACACCCATAAACCACAAATGCTGAATCTGACATCTTCTGTCACCCTAGATGAAGTGGAAGTGGTATTTTAAACTATTTGACATGGCCACTGATTCTAGCAGCCAAAGCTTATTTCTTTTCCATTTTATTTACTTATTTATTTTATGTGTATGAAAGTTTTGCCTGCATGTAAGTGCACCCATGTCGAGCAAGTCCTTCACAGGTGAGAACAGAGTGTCAGATCCCCTAGAACTAGAATTACAGATAGTTGTGAGCTTCCATGTGGGTGCTGGGAACTGACTGTACTTGGGTCCTCTTCAAGAGCAGCCAGTGCCCTTAACCACTGAGCCATCTCTGTAGCTCCCAAAACTTATTTCACTTTATCCAAAAAGGACCCTTAAATTTTTACGTCTTGGGAGCTGGAGAGAAAATTTGGCCTTGCAAGAACGAGAGCCTGAGCTCAATCTCCAGAACTCAGATATAAAAAAAATAAAAGTAAAAAGCTGGCTGTCATAGTAATCCCAGGGTAATCCCAGTGATGCAGAGGCCAAGATGGGCAGATTCCTGGGATTCATGTTGAAGACACTACATTAGGCCAGCCTAGCCTCCTTGATAAGTTCCAATCCTATGAGAGCCCCTCCCCAATCTAAAAAAAATAAAAGCGGGTGCAGCTGGAAGAATGATACCCATTGCCCACTGGCCTCTGCTCTGACACAAATGAGCAGGCACATCTGCACAAATGAACGTACGTTTCACCATCTCCCTATTCTTTATCCAAATGACTTTTGAACTGATCGTCTCAGAAGCACATTTTAAATGCTTAGTACATGCAATCAAACCTGTTTGACTACCTGTGCCAGGCCCTGGATGTCCCAAGATGAAAAAAGAATATGTCTCTATCCCCCAAAAGCTCACACATACACACACAAAAGGAAAAGTCAGGTGTGATTGAAATAGACCAATCTACCTCTTTCCAAAATACCCCAGAGCCATCTCAGGGATCCCTTGATATGGCAATGCTCTTTCATGAGTCTCTTTTTTCAATTCTATTTTCCCTACTTACTTGTCTTTTTCTTTTTCAGTCAAAGTTAATTGCTTTGCAGTGCCTTTCTAAACTATACCCCAAAGCATTGGACTGCGATGATCAAAATTCCTAAGAGCAGTGGCATTTTTCTTAAAATGCTAGGCATCTCTAGTTCTAGGCACTTGAAAATCCTAAGAAGTCAAAAGCCTCCCTGGAGATTTAAAATAATACATTGAAGGCACTACACCTATGTTTAACCAAAAGCCTGAAGACAGCCAGAGTGGCGCAGTTATCTGTTACAAAGAGTAGCACAATATTGAAGGGGAAAGACAGGCTTTGAAGAGAACAGAGCAGAGAATGAATTTAAACCCAAAACTTTTTAGCTATGTGATATTGGGCAAGTCTCTGATGCTTCTGAAATTTAGTTCGTTCTTTCTTTTTTCCTTTCCCTTTCTTTCTTTCTTTCTTTCTTTCTTTCTTTCTCATTGTTGGGATTGGACCTAGGGATTCACACATGCTTGGCCAACACTGGACTGTATCCACACCCCTGGTTTTCTAGTGTCAAAGTGGACATAAAAAAACTTCCATGCCCTGGGCCACAAGGAAATATGTTCACGATGTGCCTCCCATATAACAGGCTCTTTATAAATGGTAGCCATCACTAAAAAGCTAGGTATGGTAGCACATACCTCTAGTCCCAGCACTTTCGAGGCAGAGGCAGGCTGATCTTTGTGAGTTCAAGGCCCAGCCCTGTCTACACAGTTCCAAGTTCCAGGACAGCTGGGGCTACAGCTGTCTCAAAAGGACCAAAAAATAAAATAAAAAATGGTAGCCATCACTACATTATCTTTAGCCCAGTCACTTCTAGAAATTAAATTATTACCTACAACTTATACAATTTCATGCAATAAAATACCTACTTTAAAAAAATCTGGTTAAGCTGAGTGTGATGGCAAATACCTTTAATCCCAGCACTTAGGAGGCAGATGCAGGCTGATCTCTGTGAATTCAAGGCCAGACCTGTCTACATAGTGAGTTCCAGGACAGCTGGGACTACAAGGAGACCCTGTCTCAAAAAGACAAAAAAAAAAAAAATCTGGTTAAATAATGAAAACTAAAGGTAGAATACTTTTGTTTTTCAGATAAATTAGGTTTTCTTGTCCTATACACTTAAAAATACATAATGGCTACCCCTCACTTGAACATTCCTGGAAGACCCCCAGCAATGAGGACAGACACAATGAGAATATTCTAGGTCAACCACTGTCACCTTCCCAGCCTCCCACTGGTATGTCTGCCTCCCCTAGGGTCTCTGACCTCCCTTCCTCTTCTCCTCAATGAATTATGTGGTTCTCTCTGGGTCTCCCACTGGTGAGGAGGAGACTGCTCAGTGTGCAGGTCAGCTGTCTGTCATGAGCAGGGAGCTGGGCGCTCAGCCCACATAGCAAGAAAGCAAGAGGGTTATGTTTGCTGAGTGCTTTGAGGGGTGCATCAGGAAGTTCAGTCCTGTGTGTGTGTGTGTGTGTGTGTGTGTGTGTGTGTGTGTCCAGGAAGTGAAAAGCAGGAAGAACCCAGAGTCTCAAAGAGCCTTTTGAGGACCTTCTTTGAGTGACCTAAAGGCCTCTAACTAGGCACTGCCTCTTAAAGGTTCCGCCATCTTCCTATGGCACCACACTGGGCACCAAGCCTCTGGCACTTGGGCCTTGTGGGAAACTCTGGATCCAAAGCATAGCAGTCAGAGATGCTTGAGATAAGGGAGAGGCTATCTGCAAATGAAGCCCTCTAACGCCCATTCTCAGTTTTCAAACTTCCCTGTACATTATTAGAACCTTTTTTTTTTTTTTTGTAAATCACATATTGGGCTGGAGAGATGGCTCAGTGGCTAAGTGTATCCTGGCTGCTCTTGCAGAGGACCCGGGTTGATTCCCACCACCCACACGGCAGCTAACAACTGTCCACACTCCAGTTCCAAGGGATCCAACACTCTCTTCTGTCCTCTTCAGCACTGCATGACACAGGTGCACTTGCATACATATAAAATAAAATAAAAGCAAAACAATTTAATAACAGATTATGGATGTTACTGTGAAATATGATGATTTGAATCCTGAGTGAAAATATAATCCTTCCAGTTTAGAGTCCTGTAGAGTCCAGGAACTGGTTCTCATAACTCAAGAGGCTAAATGACTACATAATTAATTGACTTACAAGACAACTGAAAAGCTAAACAAAGCATTAAATTCAGTTATTTCTGAGGACTAGAAAAGGTGTCTCAGTAAAGCACTTAGTGAACCTGAGTTCAGCTGCCCAGTACCTTCATAAGAAGCAGGGTGTGCTAGCACGGTCCTGTAACCCCAGTGCTGGGGATGTGGAGATGCCAAGATCCCTGGAGTAAGATGGACAGCACTAGAGAGACACCCGGCACTGACCTTCAGCATGAGGGTGCACACACACACAGGTGCATCGCACTTGAGCACACAGTTACACACACACACACACACACACACACACATACACACACACATGCCCCACAGGTGCATGGCACTCATGCATTTATTTGCATGTGCATGCGCGCATACACACACACACACACACACACACACCACAGGTGCATAGCACTCCTACACGAATTTGCACACACAAACATCTACACATTCATACACCATCTCAGGAATTTTCTCACTAGGAGACTCAGCAAAATATACCTTCTAACACAAGGTCCCAATGACAAACAAAAGTTTGATTCCACCAAAGTTCATGGTGGGGAATCAATGTGTTTACTATGCTTACTTAGCAGCAGATGAGGGGTTGCTGGGAGGAGCAGACACGCTGGAAGGCTGCACCCTGCACGGGTGATTATTGCCCCCCATGTGGCTACATAGATTGGGCTTCCTCCCTAGCCCTTCCCAACTTTTATACTAAAGCACCCCCATCACGCCCACATACAATTATGAAAGAACTACATACAGCTGGTTAGAAGGAAAGGCTGGATGCCCAGGTGAGGGTCGTTCCACGATGGAACATCAACAGTCAACAAGCCCAGCTGTAATGCTCTTTTGCAAGAAGACACAGCTGGACTCATCAAGATGGTAGAAGTTTGGCTCAAAGAGTCCTCCTGTACAGCACACACACACACACACACACACACACACAGGAACACAATAAAAATGTAATCGTTTCTGGTGAGAAATGTATCAACAGAGTGAGCTATTATCAATTATCATGCTGCTCAAAAGTTTTGAGTAGATAAATGATAAGTAGATAGATAATAGGCAATAGATAGATGATACATAGATAGATGACACATAGATAGATGGTAGATAGTGAAACAACTAGCTTTAACAATGCCAAAGAGAACATTTCAAAATAAGAGATTTATGAAAGAAAAACGAAAAGGCTATTTTGGGGGTGGTCTTTTTGAGACAAGGTCTTCCTGCAGCCCCACCTGGCCTAGAACTCATTATGTACACCAGGCTGGCTTTGATCTCATGGAGATCATCTACCACCCACGTCCCACATTCTTGGATTAGAGGTATGGGTGACCATATCTGGCTCTCAAGACTGTTAACTTAATACAGGGATTTTAGAAGCCATCAACCTATCTTGTTTATCTAGAGTGAGAGGCTTGTCCAGCCCTACACTTTCTCAGCAGTCGCTCGCCCCCTCCCCCCCACCCTGCGTACAGCACATCTTGAATGGGGAGGATCCTATGTGATCTCTCAGCTCAGCCCTTTGACCTGTCCTTTGTCACCAACAGCTCTTGCTTCTCATTGGCTAACAACTCATGACCCACCGCCACTCAATGGATGATTAATAAGTAAAGCTGAAAGAATTAATGAATTTTGCAAATTAAATGCATTCCCATGTTTTCCAGAACTGCATAATTTATAACAAAAAATCAATTAGTTAAACTCATTCCTTGTAATATATTTACAGAATACCTCCAGAGCTACAGTTAGAAATAAAAGGAATTACCCCAGCACTGGAAGGCATGTTAACTTCCAAATACCCTATTGTAAACCAAGCTAATTATCACAACAAACCTGCTTTAATTGATTTTATTTATTTATGTGCCTGTTTTAATTGCATTTTCTTCACAGAACTCAGACTTTACTAATGCTGTATGGT
This sequence comes from Rhizomys pruinosus, assembly GCA_009823505.1. Taxonomy (NCBI): domain Eukaryota; kingdom Metazoa; phylum Chordata; class Mammalia; order Rodentia; family Spalacidae; genus Rhizomys; species Rhizomys pruinosus. Next base: position 426,254 of record VZQC01006020.1, on the reverse strand, counting down.
AAGATAAAGTACGTTTGCCTGGCAAGAACAAATTCTTGCTGGATAATTGCTAAGGGATTTCTTCTACTTTGGTGAACACCAGAACCCATTATTATTGAGAACAGTGATCATTTGACTTGCCCAGCCAATCATTTCATCTCTCTGAAGGTAATGAAGGAAACCTGGAAACTGGAGTCAAGTTGGATTTTAGGAGTGAGACCGGGGCCTGGAGGCTCAGCTGTAAAGTGCTTGCTGGTCATGCAAGCATGCGGACCTGTGTTCATTCCAAAGCACCCATGTGTAACAGCTGGGTGTGACGACCTACACTTGTAATCCCAGCCCTGGAGAAGATGAGGAAAATCCCTGGGCTTGTGCAACAGCTAGTGTGGCCCAATTGGCAAGCCCCAACTTCAGTGAAACTTATCTCAAAAACTAAGGTGGAGAAGTCAAGCATGGTGGCAAACACCTTTAATTTGAGCACCCAGGAGACAGAGGCAGGCAGATTTCTGTGAGACTGAGGCCAGCTTCCTCTATATAGAGCTCCATAGCTCTATATAGCTCTATATAGAGCTATATAGGCTATCTGAAGCTACAGAGTAACCCTGTCTCAAAACAAAACAAAACAAATGAAGATTGAGAACAATTGAGAAAGATACCAGTGTCAACCTCTGGACACACACACACACACACACACACACACACGCACACACACAAAAGAAGCTGAATGGAGGCAGGAAGATGTTTAGAAAAATCAAGTCTTTCACGCTAGCAATGGAGTTCAGTGCTGGAGCACTTAGCACGTGCGAGGCCCTGGGTTCTATCCTCAAAGTAAAAAGCAGAAAAGGAAAGAAGACAGGGAGGGAGAAAAGAAATCAATTGTTTCATCCTAGGATACCCTATACTCACTGCAGGTAAACCAAGTTCTAAGTAAAGAATTTCAGAATTAAAGAATTTCAATTGATCATTGCAGAAGAGGGGGTGAAAAGATTCCAAGAGCCAGCGGTGGTGGGTGAACAAGGAAGCTGTGTTGTACACGGCAGGACAGTCACACAGCACTCACAGCCCTGGTGACAGCACAAACAAGACCTGCACAGGCCCAAGCCAGACACAAGCCCAGCATGGAGAGAGAGGCAGGTAGGAGCTCCCAGCCCTGGCTGAGACTCTAGTGGCAGTTAATTACTGTTTGAGGGAGAGGGAGAGGAGGAGCGAAGGGGAGTGAAGGAAGAAGGGAGGGCGAGAGAGGGGAGAGAGAGAGGCGAGAGGAGGAGAGGGGAGAGAGGAGGAGGAGGAAGGAAAAAAAAAAAAAAAAAAAAGAGGAGAGGAGGAGGGGAGGGAGAGGGGGAGGAGGGAAGAAGAGAAAAAAAAAAAAAAAAAAAAAAAGAGAGGGAGAGAGGGGGCGAGGGAGAGAGTCATCATATTCTTTCGACGGTGGTGTGCCTGCGTAGACTGCTAGGCATCCAAGGGTGCTCCCACTTCCAGAGCATCTGCGGAACACAATATAGTATCCATTGCCTTCTTAAAAACGAGACAAATGGGCCCGAGAGATCGCTTATTGGTTGAGAGCATCTGGTGCTCTTGCAGGGACCCAGTTTCAGTGTCCCTGAGCTCAGGCGTGCTAACAACAGTTAGCTACATCAGTTCGGGAATCTGAGCCCATCTTCTGACCTCTGCAGAATGCATGACCACAGTGACCATCTACGTTAGCAACGCGTATACACATAGATAAAGTTTTCAATTGTGCTGGAAGATGGCTAGCGGCTAAGGCGCCGACCGCTCTCAGGCCCAGTTCCCCGGATCCCAAGCACACATGGCCGGCGGAGCCGTCTGCAACTCATCCAGAGAGGAAACTCGCAGTCAGGGATCCAACCTTTCTGACTCCCAGCATTGCAGACACGCGGGAAAACTCATGGACTGTTACAGTCACATACAAAATAAATAAATTTAAAAACTGTAAACTAAACACTGTAATTAATCTTACAAAAACGATTGGGTTGAATTCTGCACAAAAAAAAAAAAAAATGGCAGCTGGCTTGATTTAGCCCCTAAACAGGTAAGTTCCATTTCAACTTCATTAAGAAATCACAAAAGGAAGTGGCTGGACCTGGTTGGCATTTGCACCAATGATACTTATAGAAAAAGTAAGGCATTAGAAGTTAGAGATGAACTGATATTGACATAACATGCTTTAAAGATGAGGTGGTGAGCAAGGTGAGTTTCATTAATTAAACTCTAAAAGCCTCTGTTGATTCTGGGCAAGGCAGGAATTGAGAAAAATCAAACTGGATCTATTTGGAGCCAGCATGGATTTGTGATGAACAATTCAAGCCAGACCTAACTCATTTTCTCTTTTGATAAAATTACTAGAACGGGAGACAAGAAAAATACTGAGGACATATGTGTCTGAATTTCAGCTAGGCATTTGACAGGCTCTCTCTTTTTACCCTAGCAGGGAGTACAGTATGTCCCAAATTGGTATCTGTGAAGAACAGACTTCCACGGGATATTCATAGGTATGCAGGGAATACACACAAATACATTGGGGAAGGAGTTAAACAAAATGTAAATTTTTCTCAGGATTTTGAAGTGTAATCTATAAGATAACAGGCATTGTGGTTCTCCAAGAAGACAGCATCATATATAGCACCTCACAAAATTTTTTAAACATAGCATCCATTTTTGCTCAGGCACATATATTAATATCTTCTAGAAAATTCTGTGAAATGCTTTATTGGGACAAGAAGTATGTTCTGAATAAAAGCCACAATGGAAGGGCTCCCTCATCCTCAGATCACTCATAGCTGTAAACAGAGGGTTCCGATTTGAAGAGTGGTCTCCACTAGGGTAGCACAAGTCTCTGTCCTCAATTCTACCTTTAACATCATCGACATTGACCTAGTTGAAGAGCTGATTGATGGCTTTTTCCAAAACTTTTACATACTGTAGATGAGAAAAGATAGAATCTGGAGGAATGACTCAGCAGTTAAGAGCACTTGCTCCTCTTAGACCAGAATTCAGTTCCCAGCACCCAAACAGAGCAGCTCACAACCTCCTCAACCTCCAGCTTCAGGGGATCAGACTTTCTGGCCTCTATGAGCACACACACACACACACACACACACACACTTTTAAAAATTAAAATAATCTTTCTTTTTACCTTAGAAAAATAATGATGATATCTCCATAGAAAATCAACATCCAAAGCTACAACCATAAGCTGATTCAAACCAGACAAAGTTGAGTGTTGATTAAAGTTCTACTGTAATGGGGAGTGACCAATACAAAATACAGGTAGGCTGAGGAAGTAGAAACTTAGTATTATTTCTTAATCTATGAAAAAAGCTATATTTTGGCAAAAGCTCCTTATAATTCAGTGTATATCTGAAAGAAAGAACCAATATGCTCCCAGATATTAATAGAATTAAATAATCTAGGACGAGAAGCGAAATCTAGTGTTCTAGTGCGTGTGAATTGCTTGGATTCAGGCTGCAAAGACACATGACCAAGGTATATAACTCAGTCACAAACAGAGTAAAAGATCATGAAATTATATCACAAGATTTTTTAAATGGGCGGAAGATGGCTTGGTCTACAGAAGGACTGAGGAGGGACAATGGTGCCCTTCAGATATGCAGGCATATGTTTACAGGACCATGCTGGGTGGAAAGCTTCAGGAAGCACAGTGACCCTAGCCATCCTCACTATGAGAATCATCAGAAGATGTCTGTGAATTCCCACTGCAGTGTTCCAATGTGTCCTTCTAAATGCCCAAGGGACATCCCAGAAGGGGATTCTCATGAAAGAAGCATAGACCATATGGGCTTGTGGTGGTTTTTAATCTTGAGATTCATAGTTTGAGTTGGGTAAGAGAGCTCTCACATGAAGTCCCAGAGTTGTTGGGAAGAATGTGACCATCAGAGGTAATGCACTAAGACTGAAGTATAGGGTCTAAAGTCTTTAGTTCTCGACTCAGTACTGGGCTAAGAGCAACCAGCCTACTCTAGAATCGAGACAGCACCACAACCTTCACAACAGGATCAGCAGACCTTAACCTTAGCATAGTACAGACTTGAGAGGTGGTTGGCCTGCCTTGGTGATCCAAATCTAGCCTGGCAACTGAAACACTCATCGGTGTCTAGGGATGGATCGGCTGGTGGGAGTCTCAGATCCTCCCAACCAAGGAAGGAAGGACCCAAGCATACATCTGTTACATCACGATCAACCTTGGATCATTTAGAATATTATCTCCAATTTATAATTTCAGATTAAGCAATAGACTTTTTTATATCAATTTTAGACTTCAAATAGAAAAAAATGATCCCTTATTCAAAAGTAAAAATAAATTTGCATGTCAATTAAATTTTTTAGGTATTTAAAATTTATTTTTATTTTATGTGCATGTGTGAATATCTGCATGTATGTATGTGTACCACATGTGTGACTGGTACCTCCAGAAGACAGAAGAAGCCAGAAGAGGCCAGGCAAGGGTATTGGATCCCCATGCCCTGGAACTAGAGTTACAGACAGTTGTGAACTACCCAGTTTAGGTGCTGGGAACCAAAACCTAGTCCTCTGCAAGAGCTGCAAGCATTCTTAACACTGATCTCCCTTTCCAGCCCCACATGTCAGTTAGTTTTTAAAGGCCCAGAACCACTAACCAGATGACAGAATAAATGAATTAAACTAGACAGCTTTTGTCCAAAGCAGTTGGGAGTGATGCATCTTGGAAACAACAACAGAAAGGATTGCATCAAAGAACTGACTGAAACAGTGAACTTCTGCTAAAAATAGTCAACTTCCCCATGGAGAATATTGAGAAAGACTGAGAAAGAGATGAATAGCATGTTTGCCAGAATGCATGAGCTCTGGAGGGGTGGAGGGATGGGGGGGACATGGGTCTAGATTTGATTAAAAAATGTATGTATAAATAAATAATAATAAACTAGATAGAATGACTACACCATGCACAATTACATTAAATTTCAAAATAACTAAGAAAACTCTTTGTCCAAAACTGGGCCTGGAATGCTCTGTCCCAGCTCTGACTCCCCTGGTGAGTTAGCAGTGCCCATCTCACTTAGTAGCCATCTTTCCCCTCTAAGACTAGACCCACACCATGTTGCTCTCACTCCGGATCAGCCTGGGGAACTAGGGAGAACTGGTCTACCTTACCGCCATCTCCATATTCACAGTTCTATCTGGGATCATCAACCTCTCACACCAGAGCAGCTGGAATCACCCCTTCCCTCCAATGAAAATCAAAAGTGAAAGCCTGAAGCATAAACCAGCTAACTACTCATACCTGATCAGAAATCAACCACACTACAACAGCAATAAAAACAGAACCAAACTTCTACTCAACAAGGGCAGGCTAGAATTTCATATCAGATACACAACCAACAAAAGAACCCCACAAGCCCAGGTTACAATGCAAAATTGCAAATAATATGACAAACCAAGCTCATACGTCACCATCAAATCCCACCAGTCCTACAGCACTGTTCGACAATGAGAACTACCCAGAGGAAGCCCAGGACACAGAACTTAAAAGAACAATCAGAAATATGACCAGTGAACTCAAGGATAGGAATAAACTTCTGACTGAAGCTCAAAAAATATATATAAATGAATGAAATGACAAGGACAATTCAGTGTTTGAAATGTGAATTCTTGAAAGAGATAAAAATACTGAAGAAAACTCAAGCTGAGATGAAGATGGAATTGAAAAACTCAATAAGCCAATTAGAAAAACAGGAGATAGTCTTACTCAGAGAATGAATCACATGGCAAACAGATTATCAGACAAAGATAAAGAAGGATGAGTGGACTGTTCAATCAGAGAACATGAATAATTTTTTTAATAATTTTTTTTGTCTTTTTGAGACAGAGTCTTCCTGTAGCCCCAGCTGTCCTGGAACTTGCTATGTAGACCAGACTGGCCTTGAACTCACAGAGATCCATCAGCCTCTACCTCCTGAGTGCTGAGATTAAAGGCATGCACTACCACACCTGGCTTATGAACAATTTTTTTGAACACAGGAATGAGCTATCCAGGAGCTATGGGACACCATCATCAAAAGACCAAATCAGCCGGGCATGGTGGCGCACGCCTTTAATCCTAGCACTTGGGAGGCAGAGGCAGGCAGATCTTTGTGAGTTCAAGGCCAGCCTGGTCTACAATGTGAGTTCCAGGACAGCTGGGGCTACAGGGAGACCCTGTCTCGAAAAGCCAAAAAAAAAAGACCAAATCTACCAATTATAGAGCAAGAGGGAGAAGAATCCCAGGTCAATGGCAATGACTAGATCTTCAATCAGGATTGCAGAAGACTTCCCTAAATTAAGGAAAGATCTACACATAAAGACACAAGAACACACAGAACACCAAACAGAGAGAGCGGGAATGGAAGCTCCCCACAGCATATCATAATAAAAACACTAAATAGACAGAACAAAGAAAGGGGACTGGAAGTTTCAAGAACAAGCAGTTGCATGTCATGGAAAATCCATAAGAATAACAGCTGACTTTTCAATGCAAATTTTAAAAGCTGAAAAAAAAAAACCTAGAGGAATGTATTCCAAGTTGTAAAGGACCACAGATGCCAACCAAGACTAATTTACCCAGCAAAACTGTCTATCATACTCAAAGGAGAAAAAAAAAGGTCCATTATATAAATAGGCTGAAAGAATTCATGTGCATAACCCAGCCCTACAGAGAATACTGTAGCAATACAAAGCACAGAAGAAAGGAATAACCATGCCCAAGAGGCTACAGAGAGAAAATGAATCAAGCTATAGCTTATCAAAACAAAATATGAACACAGAAAATAAAATGACAGTAACCAACATATGTCTTTCAATAATAATTTTAAACATCAATGGCCTAGATTCCCCGGTCAAAAGACACAGACTAGTTGAATGGATTAAGAAACAAAATCCAGATGGCCTAGCGGTTAAGAGCGCTGACCACTCTTACAGAGGACCCGGGTTCGATCCCCAGCACCCACATGGCGGCCGAGAACCGTCTGAAACTCCAGTTCCAGGAGAACTCCAGTTCCAGGGGAATCCGAGACCCTCTTCTGACCTCCTCGGCATTGCACGACACGGGTGCACAAACATACATGCAGACAGTACATTCATACACATATAAAAATAAATAAAATTAAAAAAAGAAGATTCACAAGGGAACAATCAGCCAAGAATATATTATAATCATAAACATATATGCACCAAATTCGAGTACAGCCAAATAGTGCTACGGATTTCAAGATACAGATTAATCCCAGATCAGTAATAGTAGGTAACTTCAATACCCCACTTTCTCCAACACACAAGTCATTTGGACAAAGAATAAACAGAAAAACATCTGAATTAAGTGATATCAACCATCAAATGGACCTAACAGAAGCATCTACAGAATATTCCACCCAAGCACCAAAAATTACACATTCTACTCAGCAGCCCATGGAAAGTTCTCCAAAATAGACCACATACTGGGGACAAAACAAATCTCAAAAAATACAAAAATTCAAAATAATTCCATGTATCTTACCTTATAATGTAATAAAGCTTAAAATCAACAGCAAAAGGAATTCAAGCAAATATATGCACTCATGTAAACAACCCATTTCTGAGGGCTGCATCGAAGAACTGACTGAAACGATGAACTTCTGCTCAAAACAGTCAACTTCCTCATGGAGAATATAGAGAAAGACTGAGAAAGAGATGAAAGGCATGTTTGGCAGAATACATGAACTCTGGTGGGGTGGGGGAATGGGGGGGGGACACGGGTCTAGAGTTGTTAAAAAAAAAAGAAGTTACCTTACTAGAAAAAAAAACATTTCTGAATGACAAAAGAAAGAAATCAAGAAAGAAAGAAAAATATTTACAAAACTATCTGAAAATGAAAACACAATACTAAGAGGGAATTTATAGCTCTAAATGCCTATGTTAAAAATATCAAAAAAGAAGACAAATAAATGACTTAATAGTACAACTCAAGAAAAAGAAAAACAAACCAAACTCAAATCCAAAAGATGAGAAGAAAAAAATCAAAATCAGAGAATAAATCAACAAAATGAAAACAAAGAAAACAGTACAAAAGAAACAATGGCTATAATAGCTGGTTCTTTGAAAAGAACAACAAGACAGACTGGCCATTAACCCAGCTAACCAAAAGAAAGAGTAAATCCAAATCACCAAAATCAGAAATAAAAGGTGAAGCATCACAATGGACTCCAAAGAGACCCAGAACATTATGAGCGAATACTTTAAAAACCTATATCCAGAGCCGGGTGTAGTGGCACACGCCTTTAATCCTAGCACTTGGGAGGCAGAGGCAGGTGGATCTTTGTGAGTTCAAGGCCAGCCTGGTCAACAATGTGAGTTCCAGGACAACTGGGGCTACAGGGAGACCCTGTCTCGAAAAGACCAAAAAAAAAAAAAAAACCCTATATCCAGGTCTAGGGAGATGGCTCAGCAGTTAAGAACACTGGCTTCTCTTTCAGAGGACCCAGCACCCACATAGTGACTAAAACCATCCATAAATCCAGTTGCAGGGGGTTTCATGCCCTCTTCTGACCTCCACAGGCATTGTGCAACACAGGTGCACTTACACACATGCAGACAATACACTCATACACATAAAATAAAAATAATTTTTTTAAAAAATCTAAAAGAAATAGATTAAATTTCTGGAGTCAGTGGAACTATCAAAGTTCAACCAAGAAGAGACAACAGTTTAAACCAATCTGTAACAAATAAAGAGATTAAAACTGATATAAAACCCTCCAGACTACAAAAACTCCAGGCCCAGAAGGATTCACAACAAAACTTTACCAGACGTTCAGAAAAGAAGAACTACAACCAATAATGTTTAAATTATTCAAGAAAGGACTGGAGAGATGGACTAGCGGTTAAGAGCGCCGACTGCTCTTACAGAGGACCCGGGTTTGATCCCCAGCACCCACATGGCGGCTGAGAACTGTATTTAGCTCCAGTTCCAGGGGAATCCAACGCCCTCTTCTGACCTCCACGGCATTGCACGACATGGGTGCACAAACCTGCATGCAGGCAGTACATTCATACACATAAAAATAAATAAATAACATTTTGAAAAAAATTATTCAAGAAAATAGAAATGGAGAGAGAAGTCCCAAATTCCTTCTACAAAGCCAGTATTCCCAAAAACCAGGTAAAGACACAACAACAACATAAAGGAAATCTATAGGCCAAGATCCCTCATGAACATAGATTCAAAAATTCTCAATAAAATACTTGCAAGCCATGTACAGGCACATATCAAAAATATCATCCACTGCCAGGCGTGGTTGTGTATGCCTTTGATCCCAGCACTTAGGAGGCACAGGCAGGGAGATCTCTGTGAGTTCAAGGCCAGCCTGGTCTACAGAGTGAATTCCAGGCCAGCTGGGACTAAAAGGGAGACCATTTCAAAAAGACCAAAAAGAAAAAAAAAAAAATCCATCCACCATGATCAAGTTGGCTTTATTCCATAGATGCAGAGATAGTTCAATATACACAATAATAAATCATATAGACTTACTTAAAGAAAAAAGTAACATGATCCTATCAATATATCCAGAAAATGTCTTTGACAGAATCCAACATGCCTTCATGATTAAATTGCTAGAGGGAATTGGACTGGAGGGAACATACGTCAACACAATAATGGCTGCATATGACAAACCCATAGCCAACATCAATCTAAATGGGAAAAACTCCATTAAAATCAGGTATCAGACAAGGCTGCCCACTGTCCCTGCTCCTTTTCTTTATTATTTATTTATTTTGTAAGGGATTCACAATATAAGAGCGCAGGTGTTTCCAGATCACATTAACGTTGCTCAGTTTTCCATACAATTAGGTAATTGGTGCTAGCATCCACAGATGAGGGATACCATTTGTCGAGTGTTTTTCTGGGACTACGCTACTTCACTTAGCATGATATCTTCTAGCTCCAGCCATTTACCTGCAAAGTTCATGATGTCATCTTTCTTTTTTTTTGGTCTTTTTGAGACAGGGTCTCCCTATAGCCCCAGCTGTCCTGGAACTCACCTTATAGACCAGGCTGGCCTTGAACTCACAAAGATCCGCCTGTCTCTGCCTCCCAAGTGCTAGAATTAAAGGCGTGCGCCACCACGCCCAGCTCGGTGTCATCTTTCTTTACTGCTGCATAGAACTCCATTGTGTAGATGTACCACATTTTCTCTGTCCACTCATCAGTTGAGGGGCACTTGGGTTGGTTCCAGCTCTTTGCTATTGTGAAAAGACCTGTAATAAACATGGCTGTGCATGTATCTCTGTGGTAAGATGAGTCTTGTGGGTACATACCCAGGAGTGGTATAACTGGGTCAGGTGGCAGGTTCATTCCAAGTCTTCCAAGGGTTCTCCACACTGCTTTCCATAGTGGATGTATGAGTTTACATTCCAACCAGCAATGGATGTGTGTTCCCCTTTCTCCACAACCACTCCAGCACTTGGTATCATTTTTTGTCTTGATCCTAGCCAGTCTTATTGGAGTAAGATGATCTCTTAAAGTGGTTTTAATTTGCATTTCCTTAATTATTAGCGACATTGAATGGTTTTTAAGATGTTTCTCAGATGTATCTTTTAACATACACTTTTTTAATTAATTTATTTATTTATTTATTTATTTATTTATTTTTATCAAATCTAGACCCGGGTCCCCCACCCCATTCCCCCACCCCACCAGAGCTCATGCATTCTGCCAAACATGCTTTTCATCTCTTTCTCAGTCTTTCTCAATATTCTCCATGTGGAAGTGGACTGTTTTGAGCAGAAGTTCACCATTTCAGTCAATTCTTCAATGCAGTCCTTTCTGTTGTTGTTGTTGTTGTTGTGTTGTTGTTGTTGTTGTTGTTTCCAATATGCATCACTCCCAACTGCTTTGGACAAAAGCTCAAGGGGCCATGCACAAGAAATACAACTAGGTAATTGGCATTAGCATCCACAGATGAGACGAATGATACCATTCGTCATTTGTTTTTCTAGGACGGTGTTACTTCACTCAGCATGATGTCCTCTAGCTCCAGCCATTTTCCTGCAGAGCTCATGATGTCGTCTTTCTTTACTGCTGCATAGAACTCCATTATGTAGATGTACCACATTTTCTCTATCCACTCATCAGTTGAGGGGCATTTGGGTTGGTTCCAGCTCCTTGCTATTGTGAAGAGAGCTGAAATAAACATGGTCGTGCATGTATCTCTGTGGTGGGGTGAGTTTTGGGGGTACATGCCTAGGAGTGGTATAGCTGGATCGGGTGGCAAGTTCATTCCAAGTCTTCCAAAGGTTATTCCACACGCTTTCCATAGTGGCTGCACGACGTTACATTCCCACCAGCCCATATGAGTGCCCCCTTCCCATACCTCTCTCCAACGACTTGTATCAATTTTTCTCTTGATCCTACCCAGTCTTATTGAGTAAGATGATCTTAAAGTGTTCATTCATTGGCATTTCTTTCATGATTAGTGATGTTGAACACTTTTAAGGTGTTCCTCAGCCATATCTAATTCCTCAATTGATGAGCTCTCCGTTCCAGCTCTTTGCATCCAGGTACTATTTGAGTGAGGTCAAGTCTGTTTTCTTTTTCTCTCTTTGGTTTTTTGAGTAGTTACTATAATCTGGAAATCTCGAAATGCTTGTCGATCACTTATGAAGTGAAGGTTTCTCCATCTCTGTGGATTCTAAACAGTTTACTCATCTTGCTTGTTTCTTTTGATGTACAGCTTTTTAGTTTAACGAGGCCCATTTGTCATTGCTCGACGCTTATTTCTTGGCAGCTGCTGTCTTATTTCGGAAGTCTTTTCCTATGCCTATTGTTCTATAGTCCCCCGCTGCGCAACTTTTCTCTACTTCGCCTTCAGAGTTTTGGGGGTTTCATGTTGAGGTCTTTGATCCACCTGAAATTGACTTTTGTACAAGGGCGATGAGGTTCATTCTTGTACAGGTGGGATCCAGTTTTGTCAACACACTTGCTGAAGATGCTGTCTTTCTTTTTTTTTTTTTTTTTTTTTTTTTTTTTTTTCTTTTCTGATCTTGTTTGAAATTCTATGTGCTCAAATTTGGATCTTCACCTTTGTTCCATTGGTCAACAGGTCTGTTTTTGTGTTAATTACAGGCTGTTTTATGACTATAACCCAGTAATACAGGTTGAAGTCGATATACGAGTTCCCCCTTGTAGCTTTTCACTCTGGGTTGTTTTGGCTATTCGGTTCCTTTTTTTTTTCCCAAATGAATTTAAGGACTATTTGTTTCCACACCTGTGAAGAAATTCTTGGGGAGTTTAATTGGACAATTGCATTAACTATCAAAAGTTTCAGTAAAATGGACCATTTTACAATTTAATTTTCCCAAGCCACTGAGCACGGGAGGTTTTTCCATTTCTGAGTCCTTCATTTTCTTTCTTTAAGGTTTAAAATTTTTTTTTTTTTTTTTTTTTTTTTTTTTTTTTTTTTTTTTTTTTTTTTTTTATTTATTTTATTGGTTTTTTATTTTATTGTGAGTGGGAAGTTCTCTTTGAATTCCTTTCTCCAGTTGCTTGTTTATTGGATGTAAAGAAAGGCCATTGATTTTTTTTTTTTTAGGTTAACTTTGTATCCTGCCACTTTGCCGAAGCTGTTAATCGTTTCTAGGAGTTTTCTGGTGGTGTTTTTAGCATCTCTTAAGTAAAGAATCATATCATCAGCAAATAGGGATAGCTTGACTTCTTCTTTTCCAATTAGTACTCCTTTAATTTCCTTTTCTTGCCTTACCTCTGCAGTTATGCTTTTATTAATTTCTCTTTCTAGGTACCTGGGGATAGTTGCTCTTTTCTTCTGTCCTTTGAATTGCTTCAAGCATTCTCTGAAGGGTTGGTTGGTTTTCTGGACATGTATTCTATCATCTTGTTTATATCATGGAAGATTTTTCTCCTTCAACTATAATTGACATTTTTGCTGGGTATAGTAACCTGGGTTGGCATCTATAGTCCTTTAACACTGGGAATACTTTGCTCCACGTTCTTCTTGCTTTCATAGTTTGCACTGAGAAGTCCGTTGTAATTCTGATGGGTTTCCCCTTATATATAACTTGTTTTTCTCTTATGGCTTTCAGAATTTTGTCTTTGTTTTGGATGTCTAGCATTTTAACTATGATATGCTGTGGGGAGTTTCTTTTCTGATCTTGTCTGTTTGGAGTTCTATGTGCTTTTCATATTTATATGGGTTTGTTTTTTTTTTAGTTTGGGGAAATTTTCATCTATTATTCTGTTGAAGATCTGATCAATACCATTCTCTTGAGATTCTTCTCCTTCCTCTATTCCTATGATGTGGAGGTTTGATCTTTTCATAGTGTCCCACAATTCCTGGTTGTTCCACTTTTGTGTATTTTTAAATTTTTCATCATCTTTACTTGAGGTTTTTAGTTGTTCTGTGTTATCTTTCAGGTCTGATATTCTTTGTTCTGCTTCCTCCATTCTACTTCTGAGGCTTTTTTTCTATTCCTTTCCTCTTGATTGGATGAGTATTTGATTTCCTTTTTCATTTCATCTTGTGATTTGTTTAGTAATTCCACTTCCTTTTGGAGCTACTCAACCTCTTCCTGTAGCTCTTTGCTTCACTGGTTTGTTTCCTTTTCTATTCCAACATGGGATCTTTTCAGTGTTTCCACTTCCTTCCGGAGTTTGCCATTTTCTTCCTCGAGTTCTTTCTGTCATTTGTCAATCTCTCTCTCTCTCTAGGACCTTCTTGAGTTTTTCCTTCTCTCTCCTTAGTTCTCTGACTTATTCTTTATAGTCTTTGATTTCTTTGAATATGTCCACAATTGTTCCTCTAAGATCTTTGTACTGGGCCATCCCCAGGGGGTCCCACTGTAGGAGTCTTCCACAGGGTTGGTAGAGCTTGGTGTGGAATTATCCTGCACCTTTCCCATGCTGTCCCTTTGTTTTGTCCCTGGTATGTGGGTTTCTCTTTGCCTACTCCAATGTGAATCCCAAATGCCTCTTCACTGTGTTGAAGGCTTGCTTTGCTTGCCTCCTTTAGATGCCTTCATTGTTTGTTTGATTGATTTGTTTTTCTCCTTGCTTATGGAGTGTTGACTTGTATAAGTTTTAGGCTTTCTATTGGAGTCTAACTCACTCTTCCCTTTCTATTCTGAAGGTTCTCCAAAGAATCCACTTGGACACTCCCTCAGCAATTCCAGTTGTGGGGGGTGGGGGTATGCCTGCAGCCCATGCCCCCGTACTAGCTGTGCCTCAGTAGTCCTGGAAAATCCCCAATCAACTCTCTGTGCACTCAAATCCCCCACTCCTTTTCAACAATGAAATCCTAGCTATGGCAATAAGACAAAAGTAAGAAAATAAAGGAGTACTACTTGGAAAAGAAGTCCAAGTATCTCTATTTGTAGATGATGTCATTTTATACATAAGAGATCCCAAAAATTCCACCAGAAAACTTCTAGAAATGATCAACACTTTCAGCACAATGATAGAATACAAAGTCAATTTACAAAAATTCCTAGTCACTTCACACACAGTAAAAATCAGAGAAAGAAATCATGGAAACACTTCGAAATAAAAATCTGGGAAGGTTCTGGAAAGATGGCTCAGTGGTTAAGAGCACAGACTGCTCTTGTAGAGGACCAAGGTTCAATTCTCAGCACCCACATGGCGGCCGAGAACCATCTTTAACTCCAGTTCCAGAGGAATCTGACACCCTCTTCTGACCTCCACAGCATTGTACCACGCAGGTGCACCAACCTACATGCAGACAGTACACTCATACACATAAAACAATAAATGAATTTTTTTTTAATCTGGGAAATAAATCTAATGAAAGATATTGAAGATCTGTACAGTGAAAACTTTCAATCTTTGAATAAAGAGATTGAGGAAGACACTAGAAGATGAAAAGACCTCCCATGCTCATGGATTGGTGGAATTAATCTTATGAAAATGACCGTCCTGCCAGAGGCAATTTATAGATTCAGTATAATCCCAATCGAGATCCCTATGACATCTTTCACAAAAATAGAAGAGAAAACAACATCCTAAACTCATCTGGAGCCACAAAAGATCCCAGATAGCCAAAGCAATCCTGACTACTGAGCACACGGAGCAATGCTGGAGGATCACCAAACCAGATTTAAAACTATATTGCAGAGCTATAATAAAAATAATAAAAAAGCAGCATGGTCTTGGCACAAAACCTAACATGTAGGTCAAAAGAGCAAGACAGACCAAACATGAGTGCCCACAATTACAGACACCTGATATTTGACAAAGATGCTGTATTAGTCAGGCTTCTCTAAAGAAACAGAATCAATAGAACAAATATATATATACATATATATATATATACATATATATATATGATTACATTACAAATCAAATCTAGACCTGTGTCCCCCTCCCTAATTCTCTTGATTTATTGATTTTCTCATGGGCTAGACTCTGAGTAGTCCAACAGTAGCTGCACTGCAAGGGAGAGGCTGAGAATCCAGGCAGTTGCTTAGTCCATGAGGCTGGATGCTTCGGTAGCCCCAATCTGGATTCCGGGAAATCTGCCCATCTCAGTCCACACTGGGATCCAAAGAGTTTATCACGGCAGCAAGATGAACTCACCAAAGAGAGAGAAGGCGAGCAGCAAAAAAAGGGACGAACTCCCTTCTGCCCTGGTCTTTTATACCAGGTGCCATCAGAAGATGGCATCCACATTTAAGGTGCGTTATCTGGCTTGAGATAATCCACTCTGGAGATCTCTTTCTCATATTCGTTCATCCCAAATCCAGTCAAGTTGACACCCAGAATTAACAGAATTAACCATCACAGATGCCAACAGCCACACTGGAGGAAAGACAGCATCTTTTCATCTTCAATAAATTGTTCTGGGGAAATGTGTTTCTGCATTCTACATTCTTTTGGATGAAATTAGATCCATACCTATCACCCCACACAGAAGTCAACTCCAAGTTCATCGAAATGTGTGAAATGCTGAAACCGTTGAAGGAAATCATTGGCAGTACCTACAAGGCATAGATGCAGAAAAAGACTTCCTAAATCAGTACTCATTGGCTCAGGAATTAAGGACAATGATTGACAGCAAAGACACACTGAAAAGCTTCTGTGCAACAAAGGAAACAGTCAAATGATGAGTAAGTCCACAGACAGGGAGAGAATTGTCACCAGCTGTGTATCTGATAGAAGATTTATTTCCAGAGTATACGACGAACACAAAAAAAAAAAAAGAAAAACACATCTGACCGAATTAAAAGATGAGTCACAGGTCTGTACAAAGGGTTCTCAAAAGAAGAAAAAAATAGCTAAGAAATACCTTCAAAGGTTTTTAACATCCTTAGTAATTAGGGAAATGCAAACTCAAACTACCTTGAGATTTCATCTTACACTAGTCAGAATGGCTAAGATCAAGAGAGCTGGGGGGGGGGGACACAGGTTAGATTTGACTTGTAATATAATCATATATATATATACATATATGTAATGTATATATATATATATAGAGAGAGAGAGAGAGAGAGAGAGAGAACGAAGGTCACTGAATGCCAGCAAGGATGTGGACAAAGGGGAACATTCATGCACTGCAGGTGACATCATGAAATCATGCAACCACTTTCAAAATCAGTGTGGAGAACTCTTAGAAAACCAAAAACAAATATATGATCTGGTTATGCCTCTCCTTGGCATATACTTCTGTATCTTACTGCAGATCTGGTTATGCCTCTCCTTGGCATATACTTCTGTATCTTACTGCAGATCTGGTTATGCCTCTCCTTGGCATATACTTCTGGATCTTACTGCAGATCTGGTTATGCCTCTCCTTGGCATATACTTCTGGATCTTACTGCAGATCTGGTTATGCCTCTCCTTGGCATATACTTCTGTATCTTACTGCAGATCTGGTTATGCCTCTCCTTGGCATATACTTCTGGATCTTACTGCAGAGACACTTCATCAGGTTTATTTGTTGCTGCTAGAATAGCTAGAACACGGACCATAGAAACAACCTAAATTTCCCTCAATTTCGGGAACACTGTTAGTTCCATGTTGGAACAGGCTGAAGAGGGAACACACATGGGGATACTCCAGTAATATTCCGGGGGACCACTTCAGAGGGCGCAAATCCAATTCTATACAACAGGCAGCTTATATAGGTTTAGGACCAGCAACCCCTACATTGCATGACATAGCCTCCCAGCAGCCAATATAGACCTCTACATCATCACGGGTCATCCCAGCCCATGTGATTAATGTACCCAGAAGGGGGTGAACAAGCCAGCTCACGGCACCAGGCACATGCTAGCCTGCACATGCGCTACATTCCACACCTCAATCGATGAATAAATAATAAAAATATGGACTCGGAAAACCAGTCTGCCTATGCATGTTCTCTTTCATTTGTGGATCCTCTCCAAGTCCTTAGACATGAGTATGCATCCTGATATAACTACAAGATTCGGAAAAACGGAAAAGAACCACAAGGATAAAAGGAAAGGCAAGTGGGAAATGGGGAGATAGGTGATCCTTTCACTGGGGAGGAAGAAGGGAGGACCACACCGGGAAGAAGGGGAAAGAGAGACAAATAATTCATGAAAAATATATTACTTCATACACCTACTAAAAATCACACCTATAGTATCTATGTGAGTGCATGTGTAGAGCAGAAGGTTATATAACAAAAATCCCTGTGCCAGGCAGAGAGGTCATTCAGAACAGTCCAAGAGGCTCCCCAAATAATGTAGGTATTACCATACCCCTTGGGTACCCCCTAGAACTTGGAAAGAAGATGCTATTGCTGACATGATATACTTTGGACACGGGACTTGGAGCAATTGAACCGGAAGTAACCTGGCCGCTTCCTCCCAGACTACCTCTCATAGTATTAGCAGATACTATGCAAGCTGCCAGGAGAGAAAAGCAGTCAGTGGTCCTGCCCAGCTGTATGGCCTATGAACTACAATGACTGGCCCAGCAAATCAGCTCTATTGGTGCAATAGTGGCATTTTTTCCTTGGGGATAATCAACAGCTGTCTAATTGGACTTGAGTCCCACCCAAAAGGAGGAAATTCATGCATGGTACTGTAAACATAGCCCAGTACACACAGTTGGATAGGTCATAGATCCTAGAGAGAAACTTCTTTCACTTCCCTAGACCAACGTAATTTCTTACCATATTTTAAATGTGCACCTTTACATTTACAGACACGTGTACCTCTCATCACTCATCAAAGAATCTTCTTTTTACAAAAGATGGAGACTGCTACAAAGTTCTACAACTGGCCAAAGGCATAGATAAGTGACTGTGAGGAGTCCAGGCCTAAGTGACACATCCACAACGTAACCTCTTCGCCTAGGGCTCAGGGAACATGGCACAGAGAGACTGTGAGAGACGGAGGGACAAGCCACCTGCTGCTAGTTAGTGAATTCCGGAAGTGACAGGGAAGCTGCACCCATAAAATCCCCACACTGTGGAAGCCTAGCAGGATCTTCACAGTGACAAAGTGAGTGGGCAGGCCAAGGTGGATGGGGATTTTTAAGGGGCCCCAACCTCACGTTGAAGAACTTCAGCAATCAATGGATGCTGAGGGAAGGTAAATCAGTTTTCCCCAGGGACCAGCTCTTTGAAAGCTAATCCGAATTGGACAACCCTAAACACAGGTATACATGAACACCACTAAATCGACTCATTTATTTATTGATTTGTGTGTGTGTAGGTGTGTGTGCACACACATGTGTTTAACAATAATGAAAAAAGAGGGAATTGGGGTATTATGGGAGGAACTGGAGGGGAACTGCAAGGGGTGGAGAAAATGCAAACACAATAACTTATGCACAAACATCTCAAAAATAAATTATATTAATATTTAAAAAATAACAAAGAAAGGCTGTGTTGCCAAACACAAAAAAATAGCATAAGTAATAAATAATAATAACAATGAATGGTAACAAATGCTCTATGATTAACATTTCTTATGACTTACATGCACAGGAAATTTTATTTACATAACAGCCCCAATAAGCTGCTATGACATCCCTTTGCAGAGGGAAGTCTGAGGTATGAAGAAGTAAAGAAACTGAGGTAGATACAGTTGGACAGTGAGACCACTGAAGCAGACTATACAACAGGCACCAATTCAAGATGGAGCAGACACTTAAAAAGAAAAGGCTATAGAAACTCACCATACTTGGGTTATAGGAGAGCAGACACTTCATATGCTGGTGGTGGGAGGATAAACTGATATAGCAGCTCTAGACAGGAATTTGGCAATAAGAAGCCTTAAAAATATCCATTCCCTTCCTCAATCCAGCCATTCCACTCCTGGAACTTCTCCTACAGAAAAGAGAAGGCAAGTGTGTGAGCGGAGATTTCTCCACAGGATTATGCACTATGCCACTGCTTTTAATGAGAAACAAATTGTTTCAGTAAATTGTGCCTAAAAATACTAAAATGTAACACAATCCCTAAAAATGATACAGTAAATATATCTACACACATGCAAAGATATTCCCAATATTTTCTGAGTCAAACCAAACGCAAGTTTGTTCTGAGAAAAACATCTAGAAATGTATGTATCAAACTATAAATGACAGCTTATCTGAATAAAGGAGAGGATCGACCAATTATATTCTTCCTTCTGAATTTTCTATATTTTCAGATACTGTGAAAGGAGCTTTTATACATCCAAAGCGGTTTAACACCATGGTCAACTGTCAGCTCTGGAGCCAGCATCCCAATGGTCAAAATCTCTGCTGAGACTGTTACTTTCCAAGTGACTGAATTTCCTCATCTGTCAAATAGACATTAAAAACAATATTCACCTTGGGGCAAGATGGCTCAGTGGATTAAGTCGCTTGTTCCAAAGCTTGACAGTTTGAGTTTAATTCCCAAGACTTACATGGATCGACATAGTGGAAGGGACCAATTCTTGCAAGTTGTCTTCTGATCTCCACACACATAGCGCATATGTGCGCGCGCGCGCACACACACACACACACACACACACATCAATATATAAATGTACAAGAAAACAATATTCACCTCAAAAGAATGACAGTAAAATTAAAATGAGTATTTCTAAAGTACTTAAAACTGTATCTGGGCCTTGGCAAATATCTAAGGAACCAGTAACTTTCACTATTGTTCATAATATTAAACAAATTAAAAAAAATTGGCAACCGAATATTTTCAGAACTCAGCATCCACAGCTTGGATTCTATGCACAGTAAATCATTACATGTTCATGCATCCACTTAAAACATTTAATTTAGGCTGGGTGTGGCGGCGCATGCCTGTAATCCCAGCACTTGGGAGACAGAGGCAGGCAGATCTCTGTATGTTCAAGACCACCCTGGTCTGCAGAGGGAGTTCCAGGACAGCTGGGGCTACAGGGAGACCCTGTCTCAAAAAGGAAAAAATATTAATTAATTTAGGGGCTGGAGAGATGGCTCAGCAGTTAAGAGCACTGGCTGCTCTTGCAGAGGACCCAGGTCCAATTTAGTTCCCACATGGCAGCTAACAACTGTACTTAACTCCAGTTCCAGGGAATCTGATACCTTCTTCTGACCTCTGCAGGCATTGCACAACAAGGGTGTACTTACATAAATGCAGGCAATACACCTGCACGTGTAAAATAAGAATAATAAAATATAAAAGCATTTCATTTAAATTGTTAAAAAGTCAATGAGATCTTAAGAATTAAAAAAAATCAGTCCATTTTGTTACCAAGAGTGGAGGCAGACACACAGTTATTTCGTCTCAGAAAGCACCTGTCTGTTGTGTCTGTGTCTAGCTTTGAGGTATTTTATAGGCATATAGCTATTATTAGCTAACCATTTCCAGTCCAGAAGCAGCAATTTTAAGATATAGCACTAAGAACTTTATGATTATGATGGAAATTTTTTTATGATGGAAATTAAAGGAGAAAAATATCTTAAACTCAAAAGTAAAAAGATTAATGAAATAGTTTACTCAGAACATAAGTAAAGTTCTTTTGAAAAAAAGACAAATTATGTGACATTTGAAAATTACAGATATGGGACTCAG
Organism: Rhizomys pruinosus; assembly: GCA_009823505.1. Classification (NCBI taxonomy): domain Eukaryota; kingdom Metazoa; phylum Chordata; class Mammalia; order Rodentia; family Spalacidae; genus Rhizomys; species Rhizomys pruinosus. The sequence continues at coordinate 405,207 of VZQC01006020.1, read as the reverse complement.
CAGTTAAGAAACTCAATGCTCTTCCAGAGGACCTGAGTTCAGGTATCACTGCCCATAATAGGCAGCTCAAACTGCCTAGAACTCCAGCTCTAGGGGATCTGATGCCCTCTTCTGGCCCCCACAGGCATTGCACATAGGTGCATATAACCTCTACACAGGCACAAACATATACACATAACTAATAAAACATAAGAAAGAAAAATGTCAGATATATTTAATCTATCATAATCAGTTCAGGTGAGGAAGGGTTTGGTAAGGACATTGGACAATGGAGAACCAAGATGTGAGCATCAGAAGTATAAGGCTAGAAACTAGAAACGTAGACTTGAAGGCTGTAGAAAGCATGTGTGGTCATGTAGGCTGGGGATGAAACTTGTATCAAATTCCACTAGTGAGCCCATCGAGGCCTTGTTTGAGTCTTTCAAGTCTCCACTGGAAGGGAGAGGTGAGAAGAATATTTCTAGAAAGAAAAGGGCATCCCCTCAGCTCCCTTTGCAGAGTCTAAGAGGGTGCTTTCAACAGCTTCTGTAGATTTGTGAGATCTCATCTTTGAGGAGTGTGTGTGGTGGGCTGCGTGTTACCACACAGAATGGCTTGACGTGTTCAACTCTTCGCACTGATACTTATGAATGCACTGGGGAAATGTCAGTTTAAGCCCTTCTTGAAAATATTGCCCTGACTTTGATGTTGATTATAAAGCTAATTCTAAAGCCTGTCACACTTCTCATGTTTGGAGTAATATTGTGTCATGTGTTGCCAGGCTTAGGAATAACCTAACTACAAGCAGAGAGACATCCATACCTAACTTCAGTAAGTTGTCCAGAAAAATTTGAAAAAGTAGGAGAATGCAACACAAAGGACCACAAAGAGTAGATACACAAAGTTACTTAAAGGAGTAAGGTTTCCAGACAGCAAGACTCAATAATAAATAGATTAATTGTTTGAATAAATCAAAACAAAGATTAGAGTGTTCCTCCAAAGCAGGAGTCTAGAAATACAAGCGTTCTTGAAGCAAAGGCTGTCAGGATCCATCCCACGTGTCCAGGACAAAGAAGCTGTGGCAGATGGCTTCTGAGTACTCTCATTCCGTTGACAAGAACTTCTCTAATGCAAGGGTGAAGACATCTTGTCTTGGACCAATTCTATTAAACGTTCAACCCAGGCATCCCAGCACTTGGGAGAGAGAGGCAGGAAGATCAAGAGCTCAAGGCCATCCTTGGCCACATAGTTAGTCCAGGTAACCTTGGATTATCTGAAACTGTGTCTGAAAAATAAACAAGCAAACCCGCACCACCCACCTCGCTCTTCTCTTTCTGACCTGCCCATGTGAACCAGCTTCCTCCATCTCTCCCTCGGAGACAATACTATCCTGATGAGCCCACAGCAAGTATTCTGGCTCTTATGGGTGCAAGTTCTCATTGTATATAATTGAATTGAGTGATGACTACTTTGCTTTCTGTATAGCTTCAAAATAGGGAAAAGCCTTTGTCAACTTTATTTCCAAACTAGCAAAGCCATTTTTCATTGGATATATTTAATCAGTATTATTTTTATTTTAGTTATTATTGTTGTTTATGGAGTGTATTAACGGTGATGTTTAAGTTAAGACAGTCTGACTCTTGCATCCATTTTTTTTTTTTTTTTTGTCTTTTCGAGACAGGGTCTCCCTGTAGCCCCAGCTGTCCTGGAACTCACCTTGTAGACCAGGCTGGCCTTGAACTCACAAAGATCTGCCTGTCTCTGCCTCCCAAGTGCTTGGATTAAAGGCATGCACCACCACGCCTGGCTCTTGCATCCATTTTTAGGCCAAGAATGGACTTGAACTGCTGAGAACCTGTTCCTTCAGATTTCTCTCGGAACAGTATTCTTGAACAAAAGCCCGCTCTATGGAGCTCTTTAGATATCCACCATAAACACAAACCCATACAAACATTATTCTAGGTTCTGAGCAAGGAAGGGTCATGATATCATATGGTTGAGTTATGATGTCATATGGCTGAGTCATGAGGTCATTGCCTAGCTCAAGAGATCATATGCCTGGATCACAGGACAGAGCCTCACGAACTTGTCTACAGTATAAGCAAGCTTAAGAGAAGATTAACTTTTTGGTTGCAAGATCAAGTCACCATTATCTATCTAGAACATGTCCACAGTATGTGTGTGTGTGTGTATGTGTGTGTATGTATGTGTGTGTGTTTGTGTGCACCCATGCAAGTATGCTTGCCTTGGCATGCATTTGTAGGTCAGAAGACAGCTTTATGGAGCCTGTTCTCTCTTTCTAACTTTCTACCTTTCCAGGGATCAAATCTAGCTCATTGTGCTTGCACAGAAAGTGCCTTTACCCACTGAGCCATCTAACCAACCCCAAGTAATATTATTGTACACATCAGTCTCTTAAACTTGACTGGGTGTCAGTTCTTAAGGCACCAGATCCACTTTTCTGATATGGACAGTGCAAGACACTGGGCCTAGGTGCATTGGTATAGGAGCATGGAGAAGCTGACCTAATTTATTAAGATTCCCCACCTAACATACCATGTGCTATTTGTTGTCCAAAATCACTGCTCACATATGGAAGCTACTGGACTAGTTATGCAATGGTACTATTCATTTAAAATTCTCTTCGGAAAATTTTGTGTGTGTCCCATCAAATCTAAATGACTTAATCTACACATCCAGATCTTTCATCCTGTCTTCAGATTGCCTGAGATACCACCTCTGTTGTGCTAACGAACAAGAACAGATCCTCTCACTAAGTCCAATTTTTTTTAAATTTCACTACAAGAATTTGAGTAGCCAGCAAGGAAGTAGTTAAGTGATAAAAAATGTGAAATGCTATGCAGCAAGCTGTGTACAATTAACCAGAATTCAAATATACACCTTGTTTCAATCCCAGCCATTTATCAGATAAAAATAGTCTGCTACAAGAATGTCATGATTAACGAGGTGAGACTCCAGCTAATTACCGTTTCCTCCTGAAGTAATTAGGTTGGCATCGCTAATCAAGATGAATGAACACTCTGACCCGCTTTTTTAAATGTAAAACTCAGAGCTACGACTGCAGTAACATCATTTCATTCAGGTAATGCAGTCTTTATTAAGCTTGTGGTTTGATTAAATTCTTTTGTTACACCAGGCCTTCCACACATGAACACGGGAATGCAGTGATGTTCAAAGAGTTTTTCGCCCTTAATTAAAGACCGCCAAGTCTTGTTCAATTCACAGGGAAATACACGGGACAGCTCTAAATTGATAGCTTTTAAGTAGTGAACAAAAGAAGAGAGTCTTAGGACTTGCCCAGTTGTGAGAGGTCGCCTCCTCCTACAAGAATTCCACTTGTTGCATGGAGAAATGAATGGGAAACAACTTTATTATATTTTACTAAATTCTAAATTCTTGCTTCGTCACAGACTCTCTTAAGGAATGCACTGCATGTTTGTACATATTTTTTTAATGCAATTGAAACGGGGGAGGGAGTATGAAGCTGAGCAGATTCTGTTCCATTAATAGAACATGCAGAGTGGACTTCAGACAAAATCTGTGTTGCCGATTCCTGCTGTGGATTTCAGAGTGACCATGGCCATTTCAGACCCGATAGTGATGATGGTAAAGGAAAAAAAAAAAAAATACTTGCTTTCAAGATGTAATTATGTTTTGTTGCCTGTTGAGCAAAACGACTAACTGGATTAAATGCTAAATGTATCAGATAAACTCTCGACATGATCGAGTATCAATCTTTTACAAAGCACATCAGTATCTTCTCCCCCAAATTCCTTAGCCAGAGGCTGAGATCGGGTCTTGGCAAATTCTTCTTTTCCACACACTTAATAATCTCCTCTCTCCCTCTGCCAATCTACCCCTTCACCAGTTGCTTTTGCATTTTGTTTTCTCTGTGTTTTTCTATAGTTACTCCAAAGGAGTGAGATTATCCTCCCTAGCTTCCTGCCAGTTGGTTTAGATTTCCACTTGCCGGGTTGGGAAATCCTATTTTTGTATCTTCTACTTAATTATATTCCCAGTCTAGAATGTGCTGTCTCCTCTTTGATTGATATGCTTGGCTCTCCTGTTTTGTTTTTCTGTGCAATTCTGTACACAGGAGGATAAAATAACCCTAAATTTTGACACTTGGTCTAGGTTTAAGAATAGGTTTCTTTTTCGGGGTTTTTCCCTGTTGTAGATATAAGCCATAAATGGCTTTTGGCATTGGCAATTTCTTCTTTAAAAAAAAAAAATCTTGACTTCATTTAGAAAAGCCGACCCCCGGGTCCTAGCCTGTGTGCTCCTGAGCATCCCCTGAGGAACCACAAAAGCCAGTCGTTCTAAATAAGGGAGGCAGGGACGGAAAATGAGCCACAGAGATACACTGTTCCCACAAAAAGCCCAGAAGCCCATGCCACGGCTCGGGGACAGGTAACTGTGTCAGGATGCGGCCCGCTGCGGGAGGGTAATCGTCGGGGTGTTCATTCTCTTTCTTAATTTTCCAGCCGGGTTTCGAATTCGTCATAGTTCCGTGTCACTTGATCCGGTCCATTATTATTCTACACCAGGCTGCCTTTCTTAAATGTGGCTCGGCTCGCGTCGCCGGGGAGCGTTAGATTTTTGTCCTAGGATGTATTAAATAGCTCCCAAGCTTTTTTAGACTTGTCTCTCGGGTTCTCTCTTTCCTTGGTGCTTGTCTGTTTAGCTCCTGTTCTGCCTGATAAACCCAAGCTGGTATCTTGTGCTTTCTGCCATGTGTTATTTCATTAAAACATGTAGTTCTTTCTTGGTCTTCTAAATACTTCTGGCACCGAAAGAGCTGCTAAGACTCGGGGCAGCTGTAGGGCTGCAGCTTATGCTCCTGACCTCAATCTAGCCTTTAGTGTCATTGTGTTTGTTTGTTTGATTATATAGTCTGAACACTCTGGTGAGAATTTAGGAGTTCAGATAATCCATAGACATTTCATTTATATTCCTAAAACTGTATTCATCTGCTTCCTTTAAAAAAAAAAGAAAAAGAAAAATATCTTAGATGAAATTTTCTTTGGCAAGTTATGAAGAAAATATCAGTCAGCTGAACCCACAGCTAGTCTAATAATTGATTTTATACAGCAAAACTGAAGGTACATCTTAGAAAACATTAGCAGGATGCCCATCGACAAAGTAGTTTGCAATATTTCTTCTCTTACCTGTTTTAATTAATATTATATAGTGTTGAATTATTCTGGTTTTTCCCCAAATCTATGTTTTACATTGTTTGATCTAGATATATTACAGAATGAAAGTTAATTATTCATCTTTTCCAGCCTGCCCCCTCCCTCCTCCGACATTTTGTTCATTTGTTTTTCCAAAATAGAATCCCTGCATTTCTTACCCAGGACTTTATCATTGTAATTCAACATTATAATTTTAAGGCAGAATTTAGAAGAAGGGGGAAAAATAAAGCTCATTTCCACTGAGTTAATAAACTGAAATGATGTGCGTGCCTGTGATTCCAGCACTTGAGAGGTAGAAGCACGAGGGTCAAGAGTTCAAGGTCACCCTCAGCTATACAGCAAGCTTAAAACCAGTTTGAGCTGATGACACCTTATTTCATAAAACAAACAGGGTCTAGAGAGATGTCTCAGGGGTTAAGAGCACTGGCTGCTCTTCTAGAGGACCAGGGTTCTGTTCCCAGAACCCACATGATAGCTAACAACTATCCATAACTCCAGTTCCAGGAGAGTCAATGAACGCCCTCTTCTGGCCTCTAAAGCCATTGTTCTGCATGGATGCACTTACATACAGGCAGACAGAACACTCAAACACTTAAAACTTAAAAAAAAATAAATCAGGAGCTGGAGAGATGGCTCATTGGTTAAGAGTACTGGCTGTTCTTGTGGAGGACCCAGATTCAATTCCCAGCACCCACGTGGCAGCTAACAACAATCCATAACTCCAGTTTTAGGGGAATCAAGCACCCTCTTCTGACCTCCTTGGGCATTGTACAAAATGGATACACTTACATTCAGGCAATACACTCATACACATAAAATAAAAATAACAAAATATTTTAAAATAAATAAAAAACAAAAGATTTTTATGGACAATAACAGATAACTGAGCTTACAAATCACGACCGTGACTGAGTAGTAAAGAAAATTATAAGGCAATAGCAATAAAGTTAGAGTCTATGCTCTTGCATTATTACCTCAAAGATGAACAAAAGATGGACATAGGTGATGTGAGTAGAATAGGAGAAAGGGCTTTGTACAACAGCAAACTACCAAAGCCGAGACACAGACCCAGCTGCTACAGGAGGGTCTGCAGTAACGCAGAGCCAAAGGGAAGAAAATTCCATCTTGATTATTTGACTGTCAGCACTAGATTCTACAAGAACCTGGCCCAGTGGCTGGGAATGCAGGGAACCATGGAAACCTGGAAGCTTCAAGAGCAATCATTTCCTATCTAAGGCCATCTACTCATTTAATCACAACTCCTGGGAAGAAGTCAGTCTGTGAGCAGAAAACCATCGAGGATCTTTTCACCTGACTGGACTCAAGGCTCGGGTCCAGGGCTGGAGAGATGTTAGGCAGTTAAGGGCACTGGCTGCTCTTGCAGAGGACCTGGGTTCAGTTCCCAGCACCCACATGGTGGCTAACAACTATCTGTAGCTCCAGTTCCAGGAGATATGATGCCCTCTTCTGTCCTCTGTAGGCATTGCATGACACAGGTGCACTTACACACATGCAGGGAATACACTCATACACATAAAATAAAAATAATAAAATATTTTTCATAAGAATGGGATCCAGGGGATGGAGAAATGGCTCGGCGGTTAAGAGCACCGATTGCTCTTGCAGAGGACTCGGGTTTGATTCCCAGCACCCACATGGTGGCAAAGAACCATCTTTAACTCCAGCTCCAGGGGAATCTGACGCCCTCTTCTGACCTCCGCGGCATTGTGCAACACGGATGCACCAACTACAGGCAGATAGTACACTCATACAAATAAAAAAAAAAAAAAAGAATGAGATCCAAATGTCAGGAATAGGCTATAGGTCAATGAAAAAAATAAAACCATCCCCCTGGCCCAAGCATGGAAGCGCAAAGAAGCAGAAAACCTATTACTTGAAGAGACAACCAGGGCCAAGTGGCTTATGAGGTATGGTGAACCTATTCATTGCATAAACATCTACAATGTGCATAGCAAAAACAATGAACCATCCCAGAGTACGCAGGGGAGTGGGAATGATAATATGGAAAGACAGGGAAAAGTTTGAGAACATGGGAAGAGAAAGGAAACCTCAGCTGGAATCTGACCAAACCATCTCCACAGCCAGAAACCAAGAATCACAGCACAATGGGAATTTGCCCTGAAGGCTGGGGACATGGAGTTGACGTTCCTCTCATATACAGATCTGTTAAAGTAATAGTGCACAGGGGTTAAGGCCTCAGTGTACCTGGTCTGGTGTAGGGCCTCATTCCTTTTCCCAGATGTCACCTAATTGCATCCTCAAAGAAGCAGGATTTCTACAAATGGAGACCAGTCAGGGCTAAACAGTGAAATCCTGTCTCAAAAACAAGAATGTACAAGGAAAAACTCAAGAAAATGTACAGTAGTTCATATTATTATAAGTTGGTAGTTTGAGCCTTAATTTTGATTTCTGGAGAATTATGTGGGCAGAGGAATGTGATTGTGGGGGATAATAAGCAGGCTAAAGAATCTAGACCTGAATGCACAACGTGTGTTCCATGGATCACTAGTCTCATAAAATAATAAAACATCAGCCAGGTGTGGTGGTGCATGCCTTTAATCCTAGCACACAGGAGTCAGAGACAGGTGGATGGGAGTTTGAGGCCAGCCTGGTCAACATAGTGAGTTCCAGGCCAGCTTGGGCTACAGGGAAACCCTGTCTTGAAAAATACTAATACTAATACTAATAATAATAATAATAATCCGTGTCAAAATAATTATATGGTCAAATACCTTAAACCTTAAACTACTGACACTATCTCCTGAAAAATCATAAATCATAATATATATGCTGGAATAAATATATTTATTTAAATTACACAAGATATCATTTATAGCTGTATGCTTATATTTGTATAAAATATTTATATTGGCTGGAGAGATGAATCAGTGAATACTGCTCTTGCAGAGGATCCAAGTCCAGTTCCCGGCACCCAGGTCAGGCTGCTCACAATTTCCTATAACTCCAGCTCCAGGGTACAGGATGCTTTTCTTTGAACTCCAAAAACTCCTACATCATGTGCAGAAACTCACACATAGATATATATATATATATATATATATATATATATATATATATACATATATACAAGTAATTAAAAATCAAACAAATCTTGCTGGGCATGGTGTTTAGAGGTTGGCTGTGGCTTACTCCATGATACTTTTGATTGCTGTGGCTTACTCATATTTCCTTCCTCCAAACAGGATGAAACATATGTGTGTGTATATACATATCACACACACACTTGTCACATGCGTGCATGTAATATCATATATGTGTATACATATGCACATGTATGTGCACATATTTACACAAATATCTTTTTAATTTTTAATTTTTATTTATTTTTATTTTATATGTGTGAGTATTTTGCCTGCATGTATGTAAGTGCACTGGGTCACGTAATGCCTATGGAGGCCAGAAGAGGGAATTGGATCCCCTGGAACTGGAGTTACAGAGGGCTGTTAGCACATGTGGGATTTTAACATTTTTATTAATTCTTTGAGAATTTAATATCATGCATTTGAATCGTGTTCACTCCACTCTGCTCCTTGACACCTCCCGAAACCACCACTGCCTCCCTGCCCTCTACTTCGTGTCCTCTATTTTTCTTATTTAGTAATCCATCAACTCCAGTTTATGCTTTTTTTTAAGCCATTAAGCCTTAAGGGTTTGGGTAATTTATTAGCAATATACAACTGAAGTAAGTTTTTAATTGTATTACACACTTTAAACTAAGATTCTGCAACATAGGAAACACATTCAATTACCTTCTATTTCTCAAAATTTGAATAACAATTTCTAACTTATCAAACACCTTGAACTCATAATCCTCCTGAACCTTCTTCTTCAAAGAAGAAGGAGAAGAAGAAGGAAGAGGAGGAGGAAGACGAGGAGGGGGGAGGAGGAGGAGGAAGAGGAGGAGGAGGAGGAAGAGGAGGAGGGGGAGACTTTTTTAATAATTTTTTTGTCTTTTTGAGACAGGGTCTCCCTATAGCCCCAGCTGTCCTGGAACTTGCTCTGTAGACCAGGCTGGCCTTGAATTCACAGAGATCTGCCTGCCTCTGCCTCCTGAGTGCTGGGATTAAAGGAATGCCACCATGCCCTGCCCTGCTTCCATTTTTATTTATTTATTTTGTGTGAGTGTGGATTTGTGGATTTGTTCACGTGAATGCAGTGGCCCACAGGCCAGAAGAGGTTGTTACGTCCTCTAGAGCTGGAGTTACAGGCAGTAGTGAGCCACCTGATGTCAGTGCTGGGAACTGAAGTTGGGTCCTCAAGAAAAGCAACCCAAACTTAACAGCTGAGCCATCACTCCAACCCCAGAATTGATGTCTTTAGCTTGATATTCCTCAATCAATATCCATCAGTATTGACTATCACTACATATTATAATCTTTGGCATCCTTTAAAAGGACCATACATTCTTTCATAATACGGCTCCTAGATACGGCATACAGTTTGTTGTAATGGCCTTGTGACCTTATTATATGCTATAACATTTGCTCAATACTCACTATGTAAAGAAATAATTTTACATAGAAAATTTGCTGAATTCGCCTACTAGTAGTAGATTGTGATGGCAGTTTCTGCTGAACTGATGAGTTTTCAATGAAGGTTACCCTATCATTTGCAGGTAAAAATCAACTCTTTTAAACCCTATATATCTTTCTTATCTTACAGCATCAAGCATAACTTGTAAACTCTTGTTACACAGCCGCAGGGTTTGAGGTGACCTTTGTCATCTTGACATCAGCCAAGGGGCTGAATTTCTTGTTGGGGGGAGGGGCTAAATTTCTTACTTAACTTTGTTAAAGGTTTCAGTATAGGAGCAGGAGAGTTGATTCCATGGTTAAGACCACTTACTGCTCTTCCAGAGGACCCAGGTTCAGTTCCCAGCACCCCCATGGCAGCTAACACCTATCCTTAACTACAGTCCAGGAAGTCTACCACTTCTTTTTTTAAAAAAATATTTTTTAATTTATTAATTTTATTTATTTCTGTATGTGTATGAATGCACTGTCTGCATGCAAGTTTGTGTACCCGTGTCGTGCAATGCCGCGGAGGTCAGAAGAGGGTGTCAGATTCCCCCGGAACTAGAGTTCTCCTTCTTCGGGCCTCAATGGACACCAGGCATGCAGGCTGTAGACTTACATCCATGTAAGCAAAATACTCATACACATTAAACAAAAATAAAATATTTTTAAAAGCTTTCAATATATATCACTTATAAAAATAAGGGAAGTCTTCCATTCCTGGCTTTATAAGATTTTTTAATGCATAGCAATACTGAAGTTAGTCAAATGGGGGGGGTTGGTTGGTTATTTTTTAAGGGATTCTACAATATAAGAGTACAGTTGTTTTCAGATCACATTAACATTGCTCAGTTTGCCATACAATTAGGTAATTGGTGCTAGCATCCACAGATGAGGGATACCATTCATCATTTGTTTTTCTGGGACTGTGTTACTTCACTCAGCATGGTATCTTCTAGCTCCAGCCATTTACCTGCAAAGTTCATGATGTCATCTTTCTTTAT
>VZQC01006020.1:358993-383757 GCA_009823505.1 Rhizomys pruinosus | reverse complement strand
TTTATGATCTTTCTTGTAAAGATAGCTTAGCAAATATAAACTTAAACTTTGAACAGACCTTGGAACTAGACGTGTTTTAGTTTCTTTTCCTGATCCTGTGATAAAATAGGCTAGTCAAAGCTGCTTAAGGGAGAAAGGGCCTTTTTTTTAATTTTATTTATTTTTGTATGTGTATGAATGTACTGTCTGCATGTAAGTTTGTGCACCCATGTCGTGCAATGCCGCGGAGGTCAGAAGAGGGTCTCGGATTCCCCTGGAACTGGAGTTCTCCTGGAATTGGAGTTACAGATGGTTCTTAGCCGCCTTGTGGGTGCTGGGGATCGAACCTGGGTCCTCTGCAAGAGCAGTCGCTGCTCTTAACCGCTAGGCCATCTCTCCAGCCCGGGAGAAAGGGCCATTTTAACTCATGAAATTAAGACTCACAGTTGGGGAAATGGCTCAGCGGTTAAAAGCACTGGCTGTTCTTGCAGGAGACCCAGGTTTGAAACCCAACACACACACACACACACACACACACACACACACACACATGCACGGCGGCTAACAACCACCCCTTACTCCAGTCCCAGGGGATCCACAGCCCTCTTCTGTCCTCCTTTTGGGCATTGCATGACACAGGTGCACTCACATACAACCACGCAGCTCCCCCTCTCCACTCTTACCCAGTCCAGGATCCCCTACCTAAGGAACTGTGCTGCCCGTCCTGCGCATCAAGAAAATCCTCAACAGAAGCCTCATCTCCCAGGTGGTTCTAAACTCTGTCCACTTGACACCAACCAGAACAGTTCTGGGTGTTAAGTCTGTATTCTACCACTGTTCATTAAGCAAGTTGCTTAATTTCTGTGAGCCTCAATTTTCTCGTTTGTAATGAACGAACACTGACATCTGATTTGGAGAATTGGATGATAGACACAAAATGAAGCACTTCATAATGGTCGCTGATGCAGACTATAAAACAACAAAGAGAACCTGTAAGACAAACACTGTGGTTTGAAGTTACTTCTCTTCCCACGATGAGGCTATTACTCCACAGTCTACTGGAATCATATTCCTAGACAGAAGTTGAATTTCATCTGATTTACTTACTTTAGTCGGTTATCCAAATTTTACAGCTAAAGTAAAATTGACCTTCTTCAGCTTCACCTCACTGGGTTTGTAGTTTCTGTCTCTCTAATTCGTCTAATTCCCCGCCAGCTCTTTCATTTAATTGCTGTTCATCTTTTTTTTATTTTATTTATTTTTATGTGTATGAATGTATTGTCTGCAGGTAGGTTTGTGCACCCGTGTCATGCAATGCCGCGGAGGTCAGAAGAGGGTGTCAGATTCCCCTGGAACTGGAGTTAAAGAACATTCTTAGCCACCATGTGGGTGCTGGGGATCAAACCCGGGTCCTCTGCAAGAGCAGTCAGCGCTCTTAACCACTATGCCATCTCTCCAGCCCCTCATCTCTTAATTCTAGAAAATTCTTATTTCTCAGGTGTGTTCTCCCTGCTTGAAGTTTCTGTCTTTTTGCAACTGCACCATAGATGTATTGGCACTTATTAGTTACCCCTGATAGCATTGCTTTTGTTTCAATAGCTGTCATATTTTATTCTTTTGCAAGTCATTGTTAGACTTATATTACTGTGACTAGTTTATTCTTTGCCAATAAACTTCATGCTATTTATTCTTTGGTTTTATAGACCAAATAGGATAAAGTTTGGGTTTTGTTTTTATTTTATTTTTTTCTTTTTGGCATGTGGGGGCAGGAGGGGTCATGAGTCACCCAACCCAGGTGCTGAGAACCAAACTCCCATCCTCTACAAGAGCAGTATGCACTCTTAACCACTGGCCCATTTCTCCAGCCCCTTATTTTATAATTATATGATAGTCATGATTTTAACTTTGAAAAGTATGCTTAACTATCTTATGAAGTTTTCCCAATAAGACTTGTTGGCTTAAACCTATGGTATTGTATTGTCTAAGAGTTACAGTGTTTCCTACTGAAAACCTATCTGCGACGGTCATCACCTTTTACTCCAGAGTGAATCCTAGAGGCATAACTTTTCCTTCACTAATTTTCTGGGGGTTGTCCTTCTAATTTTATAATTATATTTTTGTTTCAGATTCTTAGTGGAGTCTGATTTTTTGTCTGTATTTCATCTCCAGCACTCTGCTGGAGATGAGTAAACACTTAACCTCAGGTAGAACAGCACTCTGAATAGGCACAAATACTCAGAGCCTGGTCTCTACATGGCTGGTAAGTTATTCTTCACTGTACAAATAATAATTAGAAATTCAGTTTTCAAGATACAGTTTTTTAAGATTTATCTATTTATTTGTAAGTGTGTGTGTGTGTGTGTGTGTGTGCACGCGTGCGCGCGTGCCCCAGGAGTAATCTCTCCTTCCACATGAGTCACTAGGAGCCAACTAAGGTCATCGGGTTTATCAGCAAGCACCTTCATCCACTGAGCCATCTTGCCAGCTCCAAGATAACTCTTTAACTCTTTTAAACACCAAACTAATCTTAACTTGATTTAATCAGGATAATTCTTAGAACCTACATAATTTCAGCATCTGTACTATTATATGAGATAGAGACTATGTTGCTAGGTCAGTCTTGAACTCATATAGGCTCAAGTGATCCCCTCACGGCAGCTTCCCAGGCAGCTGGAATTATAGGTGAACACCACCCCATCCATTTGTGTGCTTATCCATCATAGAGAGGCTGTGACTCTGACCTCTGCTGAGTGTATAAATCTGTACTACTTTTACAGTATAAAAGGGCATGTGGCTACAGAGATTTCATATGCTCAGTTTTTTAGGCTAATAAAATCCTTACATGCAACACATCATTCACAATTACCAAATGTTCTCTAATTAATAAAAGGTTGTTACTTTGGTTAGATGCAGAGTTTTCCAAGCTGTACACAATATGACAGACAAATTACAAATGTGTATAAAAAAATGTGAAATATGTGTGAGGCTTATTTTTCTAAAGGAAGAGTGGTTTTGTTTTAACAATGAAGTGAATTGCTTCAGATTTTGGAAGGGAACATGGAAAGGCATGACGTCAGTTGTCATAGAAAGCTGTGGGCCATTACAGAAAGTAAATGTTATTTTCTCTGGTCTCAAATACCTACATATAACACACCGGTGGGAGGAAATGAGGCGTGTGAACACATGTATGTAAACAAGAAGCATGAAGGAAAACAACGGTGCCTGCTTAACTTGATGCACTCGCTCTAAATATGATGCTTTAGCAAAAGCCGAAGAATGACTTCTCCATCTGTTAAAATGGAAAACTCTTCTTCAGAGCAATCAATCCGCTGTTAAGAAATAATAAAAAGATATCTTTATACATTGTTATTTGCCCAGGAAACAGGGTTTCTATATATAGCTCATGAAGAATAACTTTCTCTGGTGCCTGTGAGATGGCTCAATAGGTAACGCATTTGCTGTCAAACAGGAAGAACAGAGTTTGAGCTCAGGACCCATGTGACAAAAGAACCTAATCCTGCAAGTTGTCCCCTGACCTCTACATTATATATATATATATATATTATATATATATATATATATATAAATATATGTGTTGTGTGTGTGTGTGTGTGTGTGCTATGGCATGTACAAATGTATGCATGCACATGGACACGCATGCAAACATACACAAAATAAATGTTTTAAAAAATGAATAACTTTCTCCGCTTTGTTTTTTTTTTTGTTTACTTCTCTGCTGAATTTTTTTTTCTTTCATGTTTTTGAAACAATCTCCTCGTAGCCCCAGCTGACTTGGAACTCACTCTACAGCCTAAACTGGCCCGACCTAGAGTGAGATCCTGCCTAAAACACAATGAGAACAAAGAATAATCTTTGACTTTTATTTATAATTGAGGGAAGAGGAGAATGTTAAGAAAAAAAATTAGCCAAAACTTGAAAATAAAGCAACAGAGGCAGGTAGTCTTGTTGGTGTCAGGCTGTGGCACTTCCTGGTAGCTCCGCCAGAATCTGCTGGCTTCTCCACAGTCCTGTGCTTTTGTTTTGGCTCTACTTCCCACTGTGGGTCTGAAGCCAGATTCTGATGTCATCAACCACCTTGCAGATTCTGACGTCATCAACCACCTTGCAGATTCTGACGTCATCAACCACCTTGCAGATTCTGACGTCATCAACCACCTTGCAGATTCTGATGTCATCAACCACCTTGCAGATTCTGACATAATCAACCACCTTGCAGATTCATTCAACTCGGACACAAATGGTCTCCTGATCTGTGCTCACTTTCTATTTGTTTAAGTCAGCTTTTTCATTTTTCCAAAATAAGTAATTTTCTAACAAGGTGAAGTCACTAAAATGCAATTTGTGAGGTCGAAGATGTATCTCCTGTTACAACACAGACTGACACGGAATCTTCTCCAAACTGTGCAATGCCTGTTTTCAGAGGGTGACTGTGTACGCATGCGCACGGACACAATTATCTAAGGTCGCCTTAAATAATTTCCATGGGCTCACTAATTTCACAAATCAAAGTCTAGATGCCTAGGAAGGATATCAAGTACTACTTTATCAATCATTAAAACACCCTAAAATCAATTTGAAGACTGACCAGAAACCACTGCACTCTGCTCCAAGGGCTGGGAAGATGCTGAGTAAGCAGTTAAAAGCTACAGATCTTCTCCAACCAGGGGCGACCTGCTGCATCGGCCCGGGGACAGCTGATGTTGAAAGATTCCCAGGAAATAAAATCAGGTTCATCACTTTATCCAGTATTGACCAAGAGATGTGATCTTATCAGCTAGCTAGATAATGGCTCACTTTCATAAACACCAATAGCCCTCAATGGTTATAAAGTGAACAGAATTGACAGTGTATGGTTTAAATTTTTATTTATTTTTATTTTATGCATATGAGTGTTTTGCATATGTTAAGTGCACTATGTCATGCAATACCCAAAGAGGCCAGAAGAGGGCATTGGATCCCCCTGGAACTTGATTGTTAGCTACCATATGGATGCTGAGAACTGAACTCAGGTCCTCTTAACTGCTGAGCCATCTCTCCAGTCTCAATGTGAAGTTTTATTTACTTTTTATTCGTGTTTTTGAGACAGGGTCTTTCTGTAGCCCCAGCTGGCCAGCAACTTCCTACATAGACCAGGCTGGTCTTAATCTCACAGAGATCTGCCTGCCTGTGCTTCCTAAGTGCTGGGAGTAAAGGTGTGTGCTACCATGCCTGTCTTATGTTAATTTTTTTCCATACACTTGCCCTCTGACCTAGTTTACAACTAGAAGAAACACCTCTTACCATGGATTCGTTACCATTAAGTGGAAGGAGGGAACCACTCATGGAGTAATTACCCATAGGAGCACTCACTCTTTGGGGAGAATCTCCTTGAACCAAAATGGCTTATGTTCTCAACAGAAGACATTGAAAAGAAATACAAGCCAAAGTCACGTAAAGTGGAAACTCTGAAAGACTATAGAGAAAGTCAGAGTTCTGCAGAAAATTTCCAGAAAATTCTTTTTGCAAACGGTCAGGCAACTGAGCATCTGAGAGCTAATTGTGTCACATCTTACAAACTCATTTGATGTTCCCCTTTTAGAAGAGCAGATGGAGAAGTCTAAGGACTATGAGAAACCCAAAGAATTGATGTGACAGTCGGAGGGACAGACTTAAACTAATGTGTTTTTCTTTAAATAAATAAATAAATGCTTTGATGAATTAGCAGGGATTTTCAACAGATCTAAATGAGATTTTCATTCTTTAAACAATGCAAAAGTAATTTCTGAGTTTTAGAGAAAAATAAAAGACATGAATTTAAGAAGTTAAATAAAACTAGTTGTAAGAAACAGCTCTATATGAACTGAGCGAAATAGCTTAAACCATTTTTCTACTAGGCATGCATAGTACAATGCCTGTCATCTCAGAACTCAGGAGGCTGAGGCAGGAGGATTGCTGTGAGTCCAAGACCAGCCTGAGGTATGCAGGGAGTTCCAGACCTGACCCTGCACTCAAAAACAAAACAGCCAAACCAGGTGGCACACACCATGAATCCCAGTACTTGAGATGCAGAGGCTAGCAGATTTCTGTGAGATAGAGGCTAGCCTGGTCTACACACCAAGTAGATGGCCTCTACAGAGAGACAGTGCCTCAAAAACATTTTTTAATTAAAAAAAAAACAAAGTCTAGGCATGCTGGAACAAACCTTTAAACCCAGCATTCAGAAGGCAGAGGCAGGCAGATCTCTGTAAGTTCAAGGCCAGCCTGGTCTACATAGTGAGTTCCAGGCCAGACAGGGCTACATAATAAGACCCTGATTCAAAACAAAATAAAAGTTTTTCTCCTGAAAAATTACTTAAAATACAGCAAAATATACTAAAAATTATAAATACATCTGTATCTAGTAGGTAGTTTTAATTAAATACTGGTATTTTAACATATTAATACTCTTTGTTTTTTCATTGAATTTTTGTGTATTTTCTATAGAACATCTCAATCAATCCTAATCCCCTTTATACTCCCTTCAGCTTTACCCCCTCTGCAGCCCCTCCCCACTAGAATTCACATACTCTGTCAATTGTGCGAAGGCCCATTATGTCGTTAGCATCCTTGATGTCCCTCAGTGCAAGTTCATCCACTGAGGTCTAGTCAGCCCATGCAGAGTCCCCTGATTTAAGAAGATCAGCTCTGGCTGGTGTGGTGACTCACACCTTTAATCCCAGCACTCATGAGGCAGAGGCAGGCGGATATTTGTGAGTTTGAGGCCAGCCTGGTCACAAAATGAGTTCCAGGCCAGTTGGGGCTACAGGGAGACCCTGTCTCAAAAAGGCAAAAAAAAATAAATAAAAATTAAAAAAAAGAGATCAGCTCTGCTCTGACTGTTACATCCCTAGACTAATATAATTTCTTACTAAGTGCAAAATATGTGTCCTCATATTGACAGTTAAGTATCCCAGTCACCACTCATCCAAAAAGCTTCTTTTACACCAGATGGAGACTATTACAGAGCACCACAACAGGTCACACCCAGACACTGTCTGTGACTTGCCCAAGCCTGAGTGGTATATCAATAATGTAACCTCGATACCTAAGGCTCACACAATAAACAACAAGAGATAAAGAGGACACTAACGAATCTCTCAACTCTTACTAAAGAAACGTCCTCATGCAATGGGAACACAAAAGGGCACAAATGGCCAAACCGTGGAGATTAGAGGTCTGCAGACTGTGGGTCCTTGGACAGGACTCCTATGTTAAGATTCACTCACCCAGGACTCAGAAACCATTGCGGAAGAGGGGGCAGAAAGATTTCAAGAGCCAGGGAGGAGGTGCATGACCATATGGAAATAGAATCCTACAAGCCCTGAGGACACTGTTCGTATAATTAATACTCTTCTTTGAGAGAGATAACCCTAACATAGGTAGTAGGTATCCCTCTGTTCCTTCCATTTTAGTTCCCTCTTTCTCCATGAACAAGCAGGAGCTAGAATGCTCTACATCAACTCTATTGTAAATGCAGGTTTAACAAAGAAAGAACACACACCTGGTGCATTGTAGCCTTCACTGTTAACTTGAGTGGCTTTGGAATCACTATTGAACACACCTCTAGGTGAATCTACTAGAGTATTTCCAGAAAGGTTTAAACTGAGGAGGGAAGATCTACCCCCAACGTGGGAGACGTTCTCATAGGCTGAATAAAAAAGAAGAAAAAGGGGGAATGGAAAGATGGCTCAGCAGTTAAGAGCACTGGATGCTCTTGAAGAGGACCCAGGTTCTATTCCCAGCACCCACATGGCAGCTAACAACTGTTTGTAACTCCAGTTCCAAGGGATATGGCACCCTCCTCTGACCTCCTTGGGCATTGTGTGACACCAGTGCACTTGCACACATGCAGATGACACATTCATACATAAAATAAAAATAAATAAATTTTCAAAAAAGAAGCTAAGCACCAGCATTTCTCCCCCTCTTCTCTCTCTCTCTCTCTCTCTCTCTCTCTCTCTCTCTCTCTCTCTCTCTCTTTCCCTCCCTCCCTCCCTCCCTCCCTCATATTCCTGCAGCCACATCTTCTCAGAACTCATGGGCTGTGTCCTTCCCTCCTTACCATGAGCCAAAATGACCTCTTCCCTTCATGAGTTGCTTTTGTTCATTATTTTGTCACAGCAAGAGGAAAAGAAACTATTTCAGTATTTTGTATGCATATGTGTGAGGCATATGCAACATCAAAATATGGATTGAACATGCACCAACTGTATATATTTCAAATAACTCATATATTTTAAAATATACTTTTTAATTTGCTTCTAACAATGAGAAATTTTAGAGGTCAAATATCATAGATCAAACAACAACAAAAAAATCAGTGGCCATTTCTTCTTGGAAAGTAATGAAGATACAAAAAAGCAATTTGAGCCAGGCATGGTGATATACACCTTTAATCCCCACACTTGGAAGGCAGAGGCAGGTGGATCTCTGTGAGTTCAAGGGCTAGTCTGGTCTACATAGTGAGTTCCAGGCCAGCTGGAGCTACAAAGAGACCCTGTCTCAAAAACAGACCAAAACAACAACAAAAAAAGCAATTTGGAACAAGGAACTTTTATAACCCAACGCTTGGGAGGCAGAGGCGGGGGGGGGGTTCTCTGTGAGATGGAGACCAACCTGGTCTACATGAGTTCCAGGCCAGGTAGAGCTATAGGGAGACCCTGTCTCCAAAATAACAACAATGATACCAGGAGGTTACACTACACATCCCTGAAATTCTAGGTGAAAAGAAGGGATGAAGAACAGATATCAAAAGCAAACCCAGAAACTCGTACAAGGTTGGATGGTTGGTTCCCTGATAACTTTTCCAAATGTTAAATTAATCTCTAGGAATAACTTGTAGGACTTCAGAAATTACATTCACTCTTCACACCCCCAGGAGACTATTTAGAAAGTTATTATCCACTATACTCAATTTTCCTTTTACCAAAATTAATTCTCACAACTTTATTCCCTGAGCTTCAGTTATGACCTCTGTAAACCACATAGTTTTCTAATCACTGAAGGCTTTACATGGCTCCCAGAAGGTCTCCACTTACTCGCAGAAGTAATTTTGATTACCTGAAAACTGACCAAACAAGTAATGTTCACTGAGGACTCTGCATGCATATGCTTAAAGACCACAGAGTGGAAAAGGTCACTCTGATATAGTCAAGCTGTTAGAGAGGCAATAGACTGTGCATTCCATCCAAATGGCCATTACAATTGGCAAGCCAAGCCAATTAAGTAAAGAATGGCTCACTTACTGGTTTTATGCAGCCAGAGGTTTAGTAAGAAATAAATGCTCCTTATGTCTGGCTCTTGGTCAAGCTTCTTGGAATCATTAACTGTCCCTTAGCAATTTTATCTAAAAGAGAGGTATCGATCCTGGTATCCCAGCAAAATTCTAACTTATAGAATCATGGTCCACTCTTCCCAAACTCCCTTTGACAGCCTAGACTGTAGCATGGCCTCTATGTCTGTGTCTCTTGAGAGGCCAAAATTAGCTCCATCTGGATAAATTCAATAGGTAGTCATCTTAGTGAGTTCCTATCACCTCTTCGCCCACTACACACTCAGCAATATAGATGTTCATATTTTAATTATTTTCAGCAAGAGGTAGCTCTTCCCTCAATCCTTTGACATTGACAGATGTTTATTTATAACGGTCTAATATCTCTACAGATCATCCAATAGTGGTGAAGAGAAATTTCTGCACTAGACTTCAAGAGAAAGAAAAGAACATGCATGACTATTAAGTTTAGTGTTAGTTTCCTTAGAAACAGCCATCATCCCAAATGCCTCTGAGATGGAGACTGGGTAACTCAGTAATTCCATCATTTTAGCCAGTTCACAAGGTGATCAATATTTTTTTTCCTAAGAAGAAATATTTTGTAGAGTGTGAAAACTAACACGGATGGATCTGGAGGCTGGGCAGGTAAAACAAGCACGTATGGTGGATGGCTCAGCCATCCTCTGTGTGAGCTGGGATGAGGTCATGAACTCAATGGTATTCCAAGCCACCCACTGATTTATAATTGTGTCGTTAGGAAACTGAGTATCTGTTTGATACTCAGTTTTTTCATTTGAAAAATTAGTTGGGGACTGGAGAGATGGCCTAGCGGTTAAGAGCACCGACCACTCTTGCAGAGGACCTGGGTTCGATCCCCAGCACCCACATGGCAGCCGAGAACCGTCTGAAACTCCAATTCCAGGAGAACTCCAGTTCCAGGGGAATCCAACACCCTCTTCTGACCTCCACAGCATTGCACGACACGGGTGCACAAACTTGCATGCAGACAGTACATTCATACACATACAGAAAGAAATAAAATTAATAAAATAAAAAAAATTTTTTAAAGAAAAATTAGTTGATTCAATGAGGGAAAAAAATGAGCTGAGGATATGGTTTGACATTGGATAGGTTTTGATGAGTATCATGTAGACATTAACAGGTTAAGTCTTTAGGGTTTCTTATAATTTTTTCTTTTGTTATTTTATTTATTATTTTTATTTTAGTGTATGAGTGTATTGCCTGCATGTGTGTAAGTGTACCCTTGCCAAGCAGTGCCTGCAGTCAGAAAAAAGCATTGTATTCTCCTGGAACTGGGGGTAGAGATGGTTTTGAGCTTCCATGTGGGTGCTGGGTATGAAACTCAAGTTTTCTGTAAGAGCAGCTGGTGCTCTTAACCACTGAGCCATCTCTCCAGCCCCCAGATTTCTTATAATTTTATTATATTTTTAATTATGTGTGTGTTGGTGCTCACAGAAGCCAGAGGCAATAGACCACTCAGAACTACAGTTACAGGCAGTTATAAGCAGCCTGACTTGGGTGCTAGGAACTCAACTCAGGCCCTCTACAAGCACGGAATGTGCTTTAACTGTTAAGCCATCTCTATGGGCCAAGTTTTTTTTTTTTCATGTTCATTTTGGTATTAAGTTTATTTACACAAAATAGCTATAAACTCTAGGGAGAGATCTCTTTGGTAACAAAGTGGGAAGTATTATAGGAAAACAATAAAAATGCCCAGAGCTCAGAAAGAATTAATGCCATTTCCATGTGTTCCAACCACAGAAAAGTTGGCCATTTAAATAAATACATTCAGCTAACACATAAGCACACATTGAGGTCTAAAAAAATAACCTTTTCTCTTTTAACTCTGCTGACATTCATTAGCACCTTTGGATATAATTTTATGCAATTTAATTTTTTATTTATAAAACTGTTTCCAGGTGTGATTATTATTCATCCATCATGAGATTTATTTTAAAAATAGGAAATGACAGCATTCATTTCCAAAATTTATGTGTGCTGGTAGAATACTCTAATTATACAAGAAAGTAATTTTTTAATGTAATTTGGAGGGGATATGAGGTTACACTCTTTAAAGATGTTTGCAAAACACACAAAAAATTTTGATATTCCATAATTCACATATTTCCATGAGCTGCATTCTCTGATTTTGTTGTGGGTTACAACTGTATAATCCAACAAGATGTTTGATAATCCTTTCTAATTTCCTTAATCAGCTAAACGGAATCTCCAAGGACGGAAGAAATGTCTTTGGAGATTGTTATCAGAGCAAACTTTAACCTTACAGCATGAAAGAACTGGTGTCCTAAAGCCCAGAAATCGAGGTATGTTGAAGAAACAATTTGTATCCATTATTTTTCTTGTCACAGTGACCAAATCCTGACAGGAAGCAAATGAAGGAAGGAAAGCTTATTTTGACTTATGGTTTGGGGAGACTGTTGATCACGTCGGGGAAGGCAAAGCAGCAAGAGCCTCTTGCAGCTGTTAAGGTATGAGCCTGCTCTTCTCTGGGGGGGACAGCAAGCAGAGAGATGGATGCTATCACTCAAGACTTCTCCTTGTCCCCTTTTTATTCAGCCCCTGGGATGGTCCTGCCCACATCCAGGAAGGATTTTCTCCTTTCAATTAATCTATTTTGGAAAGGCCATCAAAGACACACCCAAAATTGTGCCTTGCTAGACCCTAGGTCTTCCTAAATCCAATCAGGCTGACGCTAAGAATTAACCCTTACATTCTTCATTTCTTTGGAAATCATAGTATAAAAAAAGTACGAGAGCATGAGAGAAGACTCAGCACATAAAGGTCCTTGCACCCAAGCCTGGCAACACAAGTTCAGTTCCTACACAGTGGAAGGAAAGCATCAACTCCAAAAACTTGTTCTCTGACTTGCACATGTGCTGCAGCACAGGTTTGTACATATACAGACCTATAAACAGTCTCACACACTCAAATAAATAAATCAATATAAATTTAAATTTTTTTTTTTTTTTGGTCTTTTCAAGACAGGGTCTCATTGTAGTCCCAGCTTGTCCTGGAACTCACTCTGTAGACCAGGCTGGCCTTGAACTCACAAAAATCTCCCTGCCTCTGCCTCCCAAGTGCTAAGATTAAAGGTGTGCTCCACCACGCCTGGCTAAATTTAATTTCTTAATAAAACAATTTACCCCAGTTCTAAAGAAACTTGAGGTGCTGGAGAGACGGCTCAGTGGTTAAGAGCACTGACTGCTCTTGCCAAGGACCCAAGTTCAGGTCCCAGCACCCACATGGAGGCTAACAACCACCTTTAACTCCAGTTCCAAGGGATCCAACACCTTCTTCTGATCTCTGTGAATATTGCATGACATGGGTGCACTTATATATATGCAGGCAATATACTCATACATATAAATAAAAATATATAAAATTTTTAAATAAGAAACTTGGGAAAGCATTGCATTTTAAGTATAGATATGATTGTAAGCATTCATTTGATAAATCCCTTTTTTGAGCACTAAACAGGGAGGCAATGTGATGTTTGGATGAAAAGAAAGGGTCTTTGCAGACTCTAGACTGGAGGAAGAGCGGGATCCCCAAGGGACATGCCCATCGAGGTGCAGCCTGGAAGTTAAGCATCTATGGGGCGTGAAAGGGGTGTTCTTAGGGAAAAAAAACATTTTTTCTTAGGGAAAAAAACAGGCAGGTCCACTCTGTAGGGCGACAGTCATATTAAAGAACAACAGGAGACCAAAGTCTGGTCTCCAGCCTCTTCATCTGCAGCCCAGCTGACACCCCGTGACTTCCAGATAGAAGTCCCCCATGCCCCTGCAATGCAAGTGCCCACAAATAGTATGGCCTATGAGACCTTTCCTTGGTGCGAGGCAGGGGGAGAGGGAGGAGAGAACACTTTCTGACTCCAACATTATTTTTTTCTTTCTCATCACTAAAATCATTTTTTCCAAATCCAAAGAGGTGGTAATGTTTGCAAATGGAGAATTCGTGGCCATGAAGCATGATAAGCTTGTTAGGCTTCTGAGGAACGAATTGTTCTAGCCCAAAGAATCTAACCCACCTCGGAAGA
This sequence comes from Rhizomys pruinosus, assembly GCA_009823505.1. Taxonomy (NCBI): domain Eukaryota; kingdom Metazoa; phylum Chordata; class Mammalia; order Rodentia; family Spalacidae; genus Rhizomys; species Rhizomys pruinosus. Next base: position 370,390 of record VZQC01006020.1, on the reverse strand, counting down.
AGCTTAAGCTGTTCATAGCCTGGATGGATACATTGGTACAGAGGCGAAATGTGCATTCAACACCGTGAATATTCCCTCCCTGTGTGAGCCTGTGAGTCATCACAGAATTCCAAGTGTGTAGGGCGTGCTTGAAATCACCCTCATATGTTATCCAGACGCCAGTAGGATATTACAGCCTGCATATGCAGTGCCATATGGACACCAGAAAATATCACATGTGTTGTCGGGATAATTTTGCATTTAGTACATGATTAAAATGTTCTATACTGTGTACCTAGCTTTTCTGTATGCACACAGATTGCCTGCACGGTCAACCTCAGATATAAGTCCAACTCAAGGTCTTCTTACTTAAATTTAACACAAAGCAATAGGGAAGCAGGAGGCTTTCTCCTTCGCTCGGGTTTTTCTGCTGCACGGCACAGCGCCGCCCCAGCTGTCGATACCCACTCGTCTGCGACCCGCCGCGTCGCCTTTCACTCACTGTGACATTTTTAAAGTGGAAAAAAAAAAAAGCTTAAAACAGCATATTTATCACTTTTTTTCCTTCCTAGTGACCTTTTAAGCACTGAGGGAAATTACTCTATATGTACTAAACCCTTTAATCATTACGCATATTTTCACAATAGTGCTTTCTATTAGGAACACCGTTTAATGAATTTAAGAAATTCACCTTGCACTTTGTATGGGCTGCTGTTAATGTAATAATGCAAGAATTGAAACCTAAAAAAACCTCATACATAGCTCTTAGATGTGGCCAACATGTACTGCAACTGTTGTGTGTCTTGAAAATAATTTTTTTTTTTTTTTGGTGTTTTTGAGACAGGGTCTCCCTCTAGCCCCAGCTGGCCTGAAACTCGCTATGTAGACAGGGCTGACCTTGAAATCACAGAGATCAGTCTGCTTCTGCCTCCCAAGTGCTGTGATTAGAAGTGTGTGCCAGCCGGGCGTGGTAGCATGCACCTTTAATCCCAGCACTCGGGAGGTAGAGGTAGGCGGATCTCAGTAAGTTCAAGGCCAGCCTGGTCTACAAAGCGAGCGTCAGGACTGCTGGTACTAAAAGGGAGACCCTCCCTCAAAAATACCAAAAAAAGGAAAAAACTAAAAAAGAAAAAAAAAAGTGTGTGCCACCATGCCTGGCTTGAAAATCATTTTTAAAGTGGAAATTCAGAAATAAGTGGTACACAGCCTCAGTTTCCCTCTTTTAAATTCTGATAAATAGCTAAAGCACTGAAATATACTTCTGCAATAAAATTTTTAAATGGGTTTGTAGTAGGTGAGATACAACAGCAATGGTTTGGAAAAGGACAATGTAAAATGGAGCCTCAACTATGTTTCAGATCAGCTGTGCGGCCTTGGGAACATCGTGAGCACCTCTGACTCACTCCATGATCTCATCACATGTGAAGTCAGATACTCCACACTGAGTTTAAATTAACATGTATTTGTAGATATGCTCTAAAACCCACTGAAAATGAAGCCCAATAAGACTTTTTGTTCAAATCATATTGTAGTCTTTAGAAATAGTAAAGAAATGTTTAATTCTTCTAAACTACCAGAAATAAATCAAATGTTCAAAACAAGCTAAAATATCATTAACAGTACATTATTAAATGTTATGGTCCTTTTCTAAAAATAGAAACAGATTACACAAGCTTACATCCTCTAGTGGTTAGGAGATGTTATAAGCCACAGTAAGACCCTGTCATATTTTACAGAAAAAAACATAATTCATGGATTAACATACCATCCAAACATCTGTGTCTATACCAAAGTAACCTACCATAACAATTAGTACTGTTTAAATACCTATATATCTAATTGCTTGTGCTTCATTAGTAGGATTGAAAGGTTATTCATGGACAAACTGTCAGCCCATGAAAGGAAACAGCCAGAACTGACCAGAGTCCAAAACGACAGCTCCAGAGAAAGTAGACTGTTTTGTTTCTTGTCCACCTGTGCCCCTTTTCTAAGCCTAGGGAACAATCTGCAGAAGAGGGGGCGTGGTAGAATGTAAGGGCTATGATTGGGGTGAATGGTGAAACTACAGCAATATAGTCTGGACACTCATTTGATCAACTTGATTGAACATACAAGCCCCCCCAGCTGGATGGTGGGACCCTTGGGCTGTGTGGGTTTGGGCACAACTGCTTGCAAATTGGTTTTACATGAAGGATGCTTGTATTCATAAATTATTACTTATTGTTAAAAAATGAAAAGAATAAAGAAGTAATAAAAAAATAGAAACAGATTGACTCTACGCCTGCTATAGAATGTTCACAATGGTGAAGGCCAGGAGTTACAGTCTATTTAGTCTTATTTTTATTCTCATAACTCTCCACAATTTTGTTTGTTTTATTTTGTTGTGGGGTTTTTTTTGAGACAGGGTATCCCTGTAGCCCCAGCTGGCCTAGAACTCCCTGTGCTAACCAGGCTGGCCTAGCTCTCACAGAGATACACCTGCTTCTGCCACCCAAGTGTTGGGATTACATAGTGAGATACGGTAGGTAGGTAGGTAGGTAGGTAGGTAGGTAGGTAGGTAGATAGATAGATGATTAATGATATAGATAGGTAGATAGATTATTGATGATATAGATATATAAATAATTAGATGAAATGGATGATAGATAGATAGATGCCAGATAATTGACTGATAGATAGATGATAGATGGATGATAGATAGATGATAGATATATAGATAGATGATAGATAGATAGATAGATAGATGATAGATAGATAGATAGATAGATAGATAGATAGATAGATAGATAGGAGATCAGAGCATAATGTTGAGACTGTGGAGACAGCTCAGCAGGAACACTTGCTGCACAGCATGAGGAGCAGAGTTTGGCACCAACACTCATGTAAAAGCTATACATGGCCGTGCATGCCTGAATCCCTTAGGCTTGGGGCAGGGAGGGGTACTGCACAGAGACAGAAGATCACTGGAACTTGCTGGCTGCCAGCCTAGCCCCATGTTCAGGAAGAGGCCCCGTCTGTGTGGGCACAGGGAAGGGCACCCAGCATCCACCTCTGACCTCTGCACATACCTGTGCCCACACACATACCCCACTACACACAAGTAAGTAAATGAAGGAAATGCTGGACGTAACTCCCACTGCAGGGGTCCTCGGTGCCTGGTGTGTAATTAGCTCTTGGACCATTCTGTGAGTGGTATAGTTACTGGAGTTCTGGCAAGACTCTCTCATCACGTTTTGCCATGACAGGAACGTGGTGACTTTGGCTCTTAGTCATTCCCAACATGTACTGTAACTGTAATGTGTCTCATTTTAAAAGTGGAAATTCAGAAATAACTTGTGCCCACCCTCAGCATCTAGATTTTAAGTTCTGATAAATAGCTAAAGTAAAGAAAGTTTTGTGGTTGGTGCCCTCAAATTCCAAAGCTCACTTTGGAAACCTTCTGCCTTGGATTTGGCCAGTTTGTGTGGAGGAGTTGAGGAAAGGCATCGGGATAACTCACTCTCTCTCTCTCTCTCTCTCTCTCTCTCTCTCTCTCTCTCTCCCCTCCCTTCTCAGTCTTTCCACGTAACTGGGATAATGGTGAGAGGTAGTGATAGGACTGTTCAAATAGACCCCACAAAGCATCCTAATAAAGATGAGTTCCTAGAATTGCTTGAAACCGTCAAGTCCCGAAGTTTGGAACAGGAAAGGTGAGGGGATCGGAACAAAAATCTCCAGCCAAACGGGAGTACGAAATAAGAATCCTTGACAAAGACAATAGCGAGTCCAAACCTCAGAGGGTGAGACGGCTGGGCCTGTGTGCTGAATCTCTGTTGCAGACAAAGGGGCATCAGCAGTGACTACCTCCTGATTCAGTCAAAAAAAATCTAGGTTTTATCACCAGCTCCGTCAGGAACCAATGAAGTTTTTAGCAAGGAAATGACATCCCCAGGTTTGTGGCTTAGGATGAGTTCTTTATCACTTATGTGGAGAACGGGTTGGTGGGAAAGGACTGCACAATGAGAGACTCACTGCAGAGTCCCTGCAGTGGGAGTGCGAGAGCGCTCTAGCGACAGACAAAGGAGGGGTCGGGACTCTGTCCGTTTCCTTTCTGTTGCTGCCATAAAACACCATGACCCAAAGCGACTTAAAGGAGAGTTCATTTTGGCTTACAGTTCTAGGGGATTGAAGTCTGTCATGGCGGAGGAAGCACGGCAGCAGGCCTCGCGAGAGCATGAAGGGAGAGATCGCATCTCAGCTGCCCTGGAAGTGGGGCAAGGCTAGAAACACTCAAAGCAGGTCCCCAGTGACTGCTTCCTCCAAGACTCCACATCCTGAACGTCCATGACTTCCCAGACAGCGACACCAACCGGGGACCAAGTGTCAAATATGTGAGCCTGTGCAAGACATTTCTTATTCAAGCCCTCACAGAAATAAGAAGGAAGAAGACCCTGAGTGGGGGGGGGGGGGTGATGGGGGGCGTTCTCCCTGATTCCCAGATGTGTTTGGCTGACTAGATAGTGTGGATATGTATTCATTATGACAATACTTAAAATAACGTGACACCAGAATGCACAATGATGGGCCTGCTGTTTGCGCTTACAATCAATTTTTGTGCTTAAGTGAAATTTTTGCTGGCATTTGACATTTCAGAATAAAGAAAAAGTACCTCTTTTCCTATAGCCTTAAATTTACAGTGAATATGCAACAGCCACCAGTGCTTGGTCTTCTTACTGGCATTGAAATTCTTTTTCAAACTAGGGGATAACTCTGAAAGAGTATTAGCTAATGCTCTGTAATATTCTCAGCAAAACAGAATATAATTCTCCATAGTTAACATAGCACCTGCATTCTTCAAATACTGTATGTATGTTTAAGTGCTATAAATTTATTTTCTTTGCATAAGTAAAATGATTACAGTCTAAACTCAGAAAATGGTAAAAAAATAATAATAATAATCCACCTAGGTGCGCAGCTCTTGGGAAGATAGGAAATTGTGCAGAACTTTCCTGGGCAACACAAGATGTTTACTCTCCCCAACACCCCTATGCCTGATCATTCCTAAGTCATTGTGATGCCTAAATCATTGGGCTGATTTTAAAATCCGCCCCCCAAATTTCCAGAATATTCTCTGGAGATGGTATTCACTTATATCCCACTAAGAATGAGAGTGCTTGAAGAAGCATTTCAAAGAAAACACAGGTTCATCATTTTGCGGTAGCTGTGGGGTCCATGGCAACTCAGAAATAAACAGTCATTTTTTTTTCTTCAAAGGAACTTAGCTCTTGGGCACTAAGCACCTCTTGGTGGGATTCACAAAGTGTATAACACCCTATATCCAACAAAAGGATTAGTGCAGAAAGCATGATCCGCATCTCTTATGTGAGCAAAACTCTCAAATCGATGAACTCTCACAGGCATTTCATTCCCTGCGGTCTTGGGGTTAGGCTGAGGGAAAGAGCAGCCACCCACCTAATGGGACCTTCAGGTTTCTTGGACCCACCCATATGCTGGTGCTGCCCGCATGGGCTTCTGAAAGCCAATCTAAAGTTCCAAGGATTCTGTAAGACAACTGACAGTATGTTGGCAGCTTGACAGTGGCCTGGTAAAAGTATTTCAACCATAGAAGTTGGGAAATACTGAAAGTCAGGGCCTTGCCCTGGAGACGGTTATTAAAGGCTCACCAGGATGCAGTGGCTGCAACTGTCCTCTATCATTGGAAGTCATTTGTGCAAATATCCAGCATCCTCTTCATCCATCCCATCTGGACTCTTGCCATATTAAGTGTGTGGTGGTGGCTTTAAAGTTGGTGCTTATGACACACGGGTGCCATCTATCTGATGCAAGCCATTCAAGTGTGTTCTGGGGTGGTTGTCCCTGCACTGAGTACTGATACAGATTGCTGAGTTGGATCACCTTAAATAGACAATTCTAGGACTTTCTAGCACCCCCATCTGCCAGGGAATGCATTTCTGTCCTCCCCTGATCTTGTGATTGCTAAATTTTCCTCAGCTCTTCAGCTTGGACATAAACATGAATTCACTCATTCTTCTATCAATCTGCTACCCCTTGCAAGACCAAAATGCCACCATAGCCTCAAGAACAACTTGAAACTGACAATTCCCTGAGCTTCGGTTTCTGGCCAAAGAGTTAAGAGTTTGTCAGCTGCAAGCCGCCAGGGGCTTTAGAAGTCAGTCAAATCTGCCGACTCAACACATTTTTGCTTTTCAATCGAATAGATGCCAACTAAAGCAAAATGGTTTGAGATTTCCAAGTAGTGGCAAAGCTAAGGAGAAGGCAGAAGAGAAGAGGGAGAAACTGTAGTCGTTTCTATTTCCGATCAGAAAGTACTTTTACTATACAGTGTGTCAGCCTGTCTCTACCTCACCCTCTCAGTTTAATATTATTTTAGCCACTTCACAAATTAGAATCGTTCTAATGGCCGGATCAATTGGCTAATTTTTCAGAATATTTGGAGGAGCCAGAACCAACACCCTGCTCTCCCAATGTCTTTCTGTCCATCATTCTTACTACCTTGGATGTAGGTTTCCTGTTTGACAACCGGAAAAGTAAGCGAAGTACCCCCCTCCACCAGCCACACCCATGCTTACGCTTTTCTACACGTGAACTTGTTTTTTTTTATTTTTTAAGTTGAAAATAGGGGCTGGAAAGATGCCTCAGAGGTTAAGAGCACAGACCCAGACACGATTGCCAGCACCCACATGGTGGTTAGCAACCATCCAAAACTCCAGTTCCAGGGGACCCAATGCTCTGTTCTGTCCTCTGTGGGCATCCCTCTCTCCCCTTTTCCCTCTCTCCCCTTTTCCCTCTCTCCCCCCTTCCCTCTCTCCCCCCTTCCCTCTCTCCCCCCTTCCCTCTCTCCCCCTTCCCTCTCTCCCCCCTTCCCTCTCTCCCCCCTTCCCTCTCTCCCCCCTTCCCTCTCTCCCCCCTTCCCTCTCCCCCCCTTCCCTCTCTCCCCCCTTCCCTCTCTCCCCCCTTCCCTCTCTCCCCCCTTCCCTCTCTCCCCCCTTCCCTCTCCCCCCCTTCCCTCTCTCCCCCCTTCCCTCTCTCCCCCCTTCCCTCTCTCCCCCTTCCCTCTCTACCCCCTTCCCTCTCTACCCCCTTCCCTCTCTCCTCCCCCTTCCCTCTCTTCCACCTGTTGACCACCTCTCCCAACAAATCCCTTCCTCACCCCCGTCTTGTCTGGCTTCGGCCTGTGACCCACTGAGTCACTCTGGTCTGTCTGTGTGACTTGTTTGGAACTGTTCACTGGAGCCTGGTAGACTCCCCTAGGGGTAGAGCACTGGAGACAGTGACTGTGTCTCCCCAGAGGGGTAGGGCCCCTTGGTTAACTGACAAATCCAGTCTTGTGCAGGCCCAGTAGAAGCAACTGTAGCAGATGTCCGATCATGTTTGCAGTATCTGTGTTAATCAAGCCCTGAAAATGCCCCTCCTCCCTCTCTTCTGGTTCACGTTCTTTCTGTGTATTTAGGGCTGCGCATTTAACCACCATTTGGTCTCAGCACCTGGAGCTGCTATGGGTCTCTGTATTCACCACTGCCCACTGCAAAGAGAAGCTTCTCTGACTAAGCCTGCAAATAGCACTTGTCTACGAGTATAAAAGAAGTATCTAGAAGGTGCTTTGGGGTTGTGTCAATTGAGCTACACAACAGTGAGTTCTCACTGACAGTCTAAGACTTCCTCAGATATGGGTCTTTGACTAGGATTGTATGGTGTTCTTAACCCCTGAGCCATCTCTCCAGCCCCAGGAGTTAAAACTTTTAAACATCCTGGTTGCCTTTGCAATTAAGGAGCCTGCGTGAAGTATGAATTCCCTCCTGTGGAGTGGGCCTCACCTCCAGAGGAGTCCAGCTGGTTAGCCCCATAACAACCATACCACTATTGCACTCTGGGTGTACATTGGATGGGGAGACACTTTTCTCTCATTTTAAAAAGAAAACCAGGAATTCCCACCACCCCACCCCCACACTACGAACTTTTGCTAGACATGGTAGTACATACCTATAATTCCACTTCTCAGGAGACTAAGGCAGTGGGATAGCAAGTTCAAGACCAGCCTAGGCTACATAGCAAGATCCTGCCTCAAGCCAACAAAAAACTATTCGTTCTTTATAGTCCACTATATCATCTTTGTCAACACCACAAAAATTCCCATAAATACTTGTTCAAAGGATTTGAAAAGCACTGATACTCTTAGTTGCTGAACTTGAAAATAGTCATGTTTTAAATGCTTTTCACAGCTGATTATTCCCCATGCAGAAAAAAAAAGAGTGTTTTGATATGTAATTTTTTCTTATTATATGGTCTAATATACACAGAGAGAGAGAGATTGATCAATTTATCTACCTCCCTATCTATGTACCCCCAAAATACATGTATGTGTGTTAGGTAGGTATGCATGTATATACGTACAGTATGGTTTAGTTACTCTTGGTGGAAATTTTTGAGTTTTTAATATTTTAATTATTTTTATTTTATTTTATGTATATGAGTTTATTACCCACATGTATGTAAGTGCACCTGTGTCATGCAATGCCTATGGTGGTCAGAAGACAGCATTGGAACCCTTGGAACTGGATATAGATGGTCATTAGCTGCTATATGGGTGCTAGGAATTGAACCTGGGTCCTCTCTGCAAGAGCAGACAGTGCTCTTAACCTCTGGGCCATCTTTCCAGCCCTCATGGTGGAAATTTTCAATGGTGAATCATGAAGGATTTCTTGGGATGCTTGAACAAGCCTATGAGACTTGTTCCATAGTCCACCAGACTGTAGGATCAGGAAGACTCCAGTACCTACAGCTCACCCGCTGTTTGACTTACCTGCTGATTCCCCACATCACGCAGGCACCTTAATTGCAAAGGCAACCAGGATGTTTAAAAGTTTTAACTCCTGGGACTGGAGAGATGGCACAGGGGGTTAAGAACAACAACTGCTCTTAGAGAGGACCCAGGTTTGAATCCCAGCACCCACATGGCAGCTAACTACCCTTCAAAACTCCAGTTCCAGGGGATCCAACGCCCTCTTCTGACCTCCATGGGCATTGCATGACACAGTTGCATGCACATGCATATACTCATACACATAAAAACATAAATAAAATATTTTTTTTATATTTTAACTCCTGAGCCTGGAGAGATGGCTTAGCAGTTAAGAGCACTGCCTGCACCTGCAGAGAACCCAGATTCAGTTCCAGCACCCAGGTTCAGTTAGCACATGGCAGTTAACAACCTTCTGAAGCTGCAGTTCTAAGGGATCTGATGCCCTCTTCTGGCCTCCTTGGGAACTCCATGCACATGGTGCACTTACATAGAGGCAGGCAAACACTCATGGATAGAAAATAAAAGTAAAATAGAAGCAAACGCTCTTATAGAGCTGAAATCCCTCTGTAAATGACACCATCACAACAGAAACACGGTGTGCCAGAAGATAGAGATGGAGACCTGACGTATCTTCAGGAATTCCTGTGTCCTAGACGTAGGGACTAGAGTCGGACAACTAGAATAAGCTAAGTGCCCATTAGAAGAGGTATGGAGTGCTTTGAGAAACAGGGAGAGGAGTCGACTCTGCCAAGGTCACAGAAGGCTTCAGAGAGGAGCTCCAACAGCTAAATAGAAATCTGAAGGGAATAGCAGGATCCAGGAGGCGGCAGGGGCAAGCAGGGGGCTCTGAGGAGTCTAGATCAGCAGGTCCAAAGATAAAGGATGTGGAGAAGGTAGAGGGCATGACAGGCAAACATCTGCCTGCAGCAGCTGAGGAATAGACTCCGACACCCGGACACGGATCAGACTTCACTGTACCTGCTTGGGGAGGGGGGAAGTGGGGGCGGGGCGCAGCACTGGGTGTCTAAGAAGACAACCCACCGATGTTTGTTTTGTTTTGTTTTGTTTTCTGTTTTGTTTTGTTTTCAACTTTTTTTATTTATTTTTGTATGTGTATGAACGTACTGTCTGCATGCAAGTTTGTGCACCCGTGTCGTGCAATGCCGCGGAGTCAGAAGAGGGTGTCGGATTCCCCTGGAACTGGAGTTTTCCTGGAATTGGAGTTACAGACAGTTCTCAGCCGCCATGTGGGTGCTGGGGATCGAGCCCGGGTCCTCTGCAAGAGCAGTTGGTGCTCTTAGCCGCTAGGCTATCTCTCCAGCCCTATTTTGTTTTGTTTTTAACAGGATCTCACTCTGTAATCCACAGCTCATTATGTAGCCCAGGATGCTTCAAATTAGCAGCAATTTCCCTGTCTCAGCCTCATGAGTGTTGAGATTACAGATGTGAAGAACCTAGGCCCAATTCACTCTTCTGATCTGATGGAGTTTTCTGACTAAGGTACAGATGATCGCTGGTTCCCAATGGCTTACTTAAGATTTTGTTTCATTCAGTTGATTGTGATGTGACTATGATGTGTGTTCAATAATCTTCGAGTTTTGACTTTTTTTTTTTTTTTGGTCTTTTTGAGACAGGGTCTCCCTTTTAGTCCCAGCTGTCCTGGAACTCACTCTGTAGACCAGGCTGGGCTGAAACTCACAGAGATCCACCTGCCTCTGCCTCCAGGATTCTGGGATTAAAGACATACACCACCACACCCAGGTTTTTTAGGGTTTTGTTGCTTTATTTTTTTTAATTTTATGTGTATGAGTGTGTTGCCTACATGGATGTAAATGGACCCGTGCATACAATGCCAGTGTTCAGAAGATAGTGCTGGATCTCCTAGAACTGGAGCTATGGACAGCTGTCCATAACAAATATGAATCCTCTGTAAGAGCAGCCAGTGCTCTGAAACACTGAGCCATCTCTCCAGCCCCTGAACATTTCATTTTTTAAATTCTATACCTTATGCATGACAAAGATGCACTTACAAATATGCAGGCAGTACACTTGTACACATAAAATAAAAATAAAAATTAAAATTCTATAGTTTGACTTAATGTGTCATGAGATTATGAAAGTCCCTTTCAGACAAAGAGATTATTAGCTAAGAACACTTGTGTGGTGGCTTGAATGAACTTGGCCAGTGGGTTGTGTTGTTTGGGTTAAGTGTGGAATCATTAGACAGTTTGGCCACGCAGGAGGAAGCACATCACTGGGGAGCAGTCTTTGAAAGTTCATGGTCCCTCCTCACTTCTCATTCTCTCTTTCTTGCTTGTTATTCAAGATGTAAGTCTGACTTGGCCTTCTGCTCCATCCATGCCCCTAATGATGGACTATCTTCCCTCTCCTTCATGATGGACTCTCCTCCCTCTCCTCCATGATGGACTCCCCTCCATGATGGACTCTCCTCCCTCCCCTCCATGATGGACTCTCCTCCCTCCCCTCCATGATGGACTCTCATCCTCTCCTCCATGATGGATTCTCATCCTCCCCTCCATGATGGACTCTCCTCCCTCTCCTCCATGATGGACTCTCCTCCCTCCCCTCCATGATGG
>VZQC01006020.1:275423-337433 GCA_009823505.1 Rhizomys pruinosus | reverse complement strand
TTCTTAAAAAGTTTTAAAAAAGTTTTTTTTTTTTTTTAATTTTTTTAACAATAGGCTAGCGAATTTTTTCCCTCACTATTTTATTTATATTATAATTTTTATTGTTTCTTAAAATTTTTATTTCTATTTTTTTTTTTTTTTTTTTTTTTTTTTTTTTTTTTTTTTGCATGCAAGTCTGTGCACTCTGTGTCGTGCAATGCTGTGGAGGTCAGAAGAGGGCTGTCAGGAGTTCGCCTGAACACTTCGGAGTGTTAAACGACTTCTCAGAGGCAGCCGAAGTGTGAGTCTGGGGAATCCGATACTCGGGCTCTCCGCCTGCAAGAGCAGTAGTCGGGCCCACTCTTAAGCCCGATAGGCGGGCTTGACCATCTTCCAGCCCCCTCATACCACCATTTTAAAATACGGTCTACCCTTTCCTCATAAACTCCTGTCGATGTCATATGCCTGACCATAAGAAATGCGGGCATCTTCATCGTGGCTGAGCACTAGCTTGCACTAGTTCCCGTTTCGTGGCTGAGCACTAGCTTGCACTAGTTCCCGTTTCGTGGCTGAGCACTAGCTTGCACTAGTTCCCGTTTTATGGCTGAGCACTAGCTTGCACTAGTTCCCGTTTCCTGACTGTGGCTGTGATGCTTCCCACTCCAGCTGCCTTTCCCCTCTGTAAGGACTATACCTAGAACCGTGACCTAAGGTACACCTTTCTCCCTGAAAGAGTTGCTTCTGTCAAAGCATTTTATCACAGCAAAGGGAACAGACACTACAATACCTGGCAGATGCATTCCTAACATATTCTAGAAGCTCTTTCTCATGATACATGCTCATGAATTTTACAGCAGCATTGCTTGAACTAATAACAACTCTCCAGGGGCTGGAGAGATGCCTCAGTAGTTAACAGCACTGGCTACTCTAACAAAGGACCAAGGTTCAGTTTCCAGCACCCACATGGCTCCTAAGCATCTATAACTTCAGTTCCAGGGGATCCAACGCCCTTTCCTGACCTCCACAAATACAAAGCACACACATGTTGCATGTACATACATGTACATACATGTAGGCAAACATGCATGCATACACATAAATATAAATAATTCATTCTTTAAAAATATACTCAAATATCTATTACATTACAATACAGTTATAAAAATTACATTACAGTGTTGGAGAGATGGCTCAGTGGTTAAGAGCACCAACTGCTCTTGCAGATGATCCCCAGCACCCACGTGGCAGCTAAGAACCATCTTTAAGCTAGGCATGGTGGCACATGCCTTTAATCCTAGCACTCAGGAGGCAGAGGCAGGCAGATCTTTATGAGTTCAAGGCCAGCCTGGTCAAGAGAGTGAATTCCAGGCCAGCTGGGGCTATAGGGACACCCTGTCTCAAAAAGACACACACAAAAATTACATTACAATTATAAAAATGGTTATTCACATAGTTTTTAAATTTTTATTCATTATCTTTATTTTAACTGCATGAGTGTATTGCCTGCATATATGCAAGTGTACCCATGTCATGCAGTGCCTGTGAAGTCAAAGAAGGCATCAGATTCCCCTGAAAGTGGAGTTACAAATGGTTGTTAGCTACCATGTAGGTCCTGGGAACTGAACCCCAGTAAGTCCTCTGTGAGAGCAGCTGTTCGTCTCAACTGCTGAGCCATCCTTCCAGCCCCCTCCTACACACATACAGTTTTATATCATTTAACAAAGGGTGGCCACATTCCTCCTGAGTTGAGTGTCTGCCCAGCATCATAATTAAATTTAACCCTTTTTTAAAATTACAAGTGGTTAAATGCAACTTTACAACATTTGGAGGTTCCACCAAGATTTAGAGGTGACCCCAAGGGGGGTAATCAGTGGAGACCCTCATTAGCAAGTCTGAAGCGAAAGCAAAAGTAAAGCCCAGTAGCCTCAGAACTTTATAGGACCTGGAGGTGACCCCTTGGCTGGGCCTCTTGGTCCAACCTCCCCTTTGGCTCAGGGGTCCTCAGCTGCCACCAAATCTGAACCCTGCTCTGCTGGAAAATTTAGAGACTCCCCTGGGGTTCCACCCCACTTAAAGCCACATGAGCCTCTGTATCTCCTACTGCAGGCTACAGAAGAAACAGATCCACCTTTTTCCAAATTTAAAAGAGGTAACTATGTGTTGCGTTTATATTAACTGTTCTTCCTTGTGTCTAAGATTCATATAGCCTTGCTCATCATGTGTCTTAAGTTTTCTTGTGTGTTTGTAATTCAGTCATTGTAATTGTCTCATGTTGGTTCTGTCAAACAAAGTGGCCACTTCAAGTTTCTTTCCATCCTTTATGTGCACAGAATCATTCATTTTGTCTTGGCATCCCAGACTAACTGCACATGTGCAAACTTTAAATGTAAACATTAAGGGCTGGAGAGATGGCCTACTGGTTAAGAGTGCCAACTGCTCTTGCAGAGGACCAGGGTTTGATCCCCAGCACCCACATGGCAGCTGAGAACCGTCTTTAACTCCAGTTCCAGGGGAATCTGACACCCTCTTCTGATCTCCACGGCATTGCACAACATGGGTACACAAACTTGCATGCAGACAGTACATTCATACACATAGAAAATAAATAAATTTAAATTTTTTTAATGTAAATGTTAAAAAAGAAAATAATAATACATTCAGCCAAGGACCTTAAGAGATAACTTTGTTACTTGCCCTCAGAGTTCAACTAAGTCCCAGGGGACTATGCATTGGGGCATCTCTTGAAATGTCCTACAAATATGAGTCACCCAGCCTTCCTGTACAGGGAGGTCTTGAAGATCCACTAATGGGATTTCAGCCAGTGTCCAGTCTATAAAGAGGAGACTCTCCTCATGCTTCCCCGCAAGACCTGACTTTGTCCTCAAGTGGATGGAACTGGTAAATGAAAAGCCAAAAGGAGCCAGGGGCTCCCCCCCCCCAAAAAAAAAAAACCCTGAGTGACCCCTGAGGACCAGATCCTCAACTGACCTTGAGAAAACAAAAGCCTTGGTTAATATGGGCTAACTGTGTGGCTTTAAACATCCAAAAGGAAAGTATAACCAGAAACAAATAATTAGTAAGGCCTGAGAAATTATACTTCAGGTATGAAACTAGAGCATTCTAAGAAGACAAAAATTAAAAAATAAATAAAGAAAATAATACATTCAGAGGCCTCAAATTTGAGTACCATGTGTATCTTTAAATTTATTTTCTCTGAGTCTATTAAATACTTTACAACTTTTTTTAATATATTTTTTTAATTTTTTTTATTTCTGTATGTGTATGAATGTACTGTCTGCATGCAAGTGTGTGCACCGTGTAGTGCAGTGCCGCAGAGGTCAGAAGAGGGTATCGGATTCCCCTGGAACTGGAGTTCTCCTGGAATTGGAGTTTCAGACGGTTCTCGGCCACCATGTGGGTGCTGGGGATCGAACCCTGGTCCTCTGTAAGAGCGGTCAGCACTCTTAACCGCTAGGCCATCTCTCCAGCCCCAAAATACTTTACAACTTTTAAATGATAATTGTCCTTGGAAAACAATACCTGAGCTGGTTGTTTAAGGATATTATTCTTGAGATGACTTTTGGAATGTGTTTGCTTTCAAGATAGGTGTGCAAGATAACTTTTGTTTGGTTTGGAAGTATTTTGCTTTGAATGTTCAGTCTGATTTGTGTTTCTTTTAGACCTCTGTGGGCCTGACGACAGTTGAATAGAGTTGAATTCTGCTGGATGTAACCTTGATTTAACATGTTAACTTGCCTTCAGTACTGGGAATGAATTCTGGGACTGGCTTTTGTTCTATCTTTCTGGCTTTGTCTTAAGTCCCTTTCCTGCAGCCCTACTCTGTTTGGTTGGGGGTGGGGCACTTTCGCTGCCTCTTGGGCCAGGCATGGTGGCACATGCCTTTAATCCCAGCCCTTGGGAGGCAGAGGCAGGCAATTCTCTGTGAGCCCAAGGTCAACCCATCTGGTCTGCTTGGTGAGTTCCCAGCCAGCTGCAGCAGGGAGATCCTATCACAAAGAACCATAAATAAACTGCCTTTTGCTAACTATTAGTAAAATGCTCATCAGCAATTAAACCCAGGAATCTTGTTCTGGACTTGGTGGAGGGAATTCCTAGGCTCCTAGGGTGCCCATGTGGATGCTGTGCTTCCATTTCTCTGGCTAAGGAGCCATGGGGGGGGGGGTCTGGCACCTACTGCATGGCTTCTCCATAGGAGCCGATTTCCAGGATGGCCTGGGCCACTCTGGTCTCTTGCCTCCAAGGGGTGGGGAAGGGCAGCCTGGGATAGCTTTTGGGCTCTATTGTGTTTCTGCAGGAATTTTTTTAGTCTTTTTCCCTCACTTACTCCCTTCGTCCTCAGGGGAGGCAAAGGGACCTCCCTGGGCCTGTGCCCTCCCTGTTGATCTGGCAGACAGTTCCTTCTGTGTGCTGTGTGCTTGTGTTTGTGAAAGAGTTGACTGCAGAGAACTGAGTGAATCGAACTCATGAAAACTGAACTTCACTTCATGCTTTTGGTATTTTTAACCTTTAAATGGTCTTTAATAATGGATTGATCTCTATCACCTTATTAAGGCTAAATACTTTTTGTCATCCCATTCTTTATTCTGTCTTTTAAAGGAATTGTCTGTAAATAAAACTTTCACAATTATTAGCTTGTTTTAATCATGCTGTGATCTTTGGTTATAGTTGGCTTTGAGTGTGAATGGGATATATAATTCTGTTCTCTGTCACTTTGAGTTTGAAACCCAGTTAGGGATATTTGCTATATAGAAATGTAAATAACATCTCTGAGGATGCTTTATTCAAGTAAAAACCTTTATGCTTAGTAGCAATGTATATAGCTCTCTTCAGTTACAAACAGTAAGATAAAAATCTCATGTGTGGGGGAGAGTGACAGGTTGGGCTTCTCAACAGGCGAGTTCCAGGACCTTCCTGGCCCCAGCACCTCCAGTGCAGGGTTCCAAGACCATCCTAGCCCTGTTGCTTCCACCCCAGGCTTCTAGGACCATGCCAGCCTAGTTGCTTCCAGTGCAGGACCATTGAAGCCCATTAGATTCAGGCGCAGAGTCCCTGGAGCTGCTCCAACTTCCAGATTAGATCAGGTAAGGCCCTTCTGTCACCTTGGTGGTGACAGGATTGGGTGGGCAAAAACCAGTGCCACTCACTGCCCCCCCACCCCAGGCCATCCTGGTGGGAACAGAGAAGGTGACTCAGAGCACAAAGTAACAGAAGAGAGAGCAAACCTTCCAACCTGCAGTAACAGGCCTTCAGCCAAAGGAAGAAGCACTTGAATTTCACTTCAGACTATAAACGACAAGTCAAATACACATGCCAAGAGAACAAAGGAAAATCAACATGGGAAAAGCAAATAATAAATCCCCAACAAAATCTAGCAGTCCTATAGAAGATCCCAACAGTGAGTTCTCCCTGGAGATAACCCAGGACTCAGATCTTAAAAGAACAATAATAGACATACTCAAAGAAATGAAGGGAGAGAATGACAAACTCAGGAATGAAGTGGAGACACTGAAACGATCCCATGCTGAAATGAAACAGGAAACCGACCAGCAAATCAAGGATCTAAAAGAAGAGAATTACAAACTCCAAAGGGAACTGGAAATACTAAAAGAAAATCACAGGATGAAGTGAAAAAGGAAATTGCACACTCATTCAATCAGCAGGAAAAGATGGGAGAAAAGCTCAGTAACAGATTGGATGAAGCAGAAAGTAGAATGTCAACACTGGACGACAAGGTGGAAGAACTGCGATGCTCAAACAAAAAGTATGAATTTTTTTTTTAAATCACAAGAGTGAAGCAATAAGGAAATATGGGACACTATGAAAAGACCAAACCTCTGTATCATAGGGCTAGAGGTAGAAGAAGAATCCCAGGACAAAGGTATTGATCAGATCCTCAATAGAATAGAAGAAAATTTCCCCAAACTGAAAAATGGCAAACCCATACAAATACAAGACACACATAGAACACCAAATAGACAAGATCAGAAAAGGAATACCCCATGCCATATCATAATTAAAACCCTAGATGCCCAAAACAAAGACAAATTACTGAAGGCTGCAAGAGAAAAACAAATACATATAAAAGAAAACCCATCCGAATTACAGCTGACTTTTCAGTGCAAACTATGAAAGCCAGAAGAACTTGGAGCAAAGTATTCCCAGTACTAAATGGCTATAGATGTCAACCCAGATTACTATACCCAGGAAAAATGTCAATTATAGTTGAAGGAAAAAGAAAAATCTTTCATGATATAAACAAGAAGAAATCATTCATGTCCAGGAAACCACCCCTTCAGAAAATACTGAAGCAATTCAAAGATCAGAGGAAAGGAGGAACTATCCCCAAGCACCTAGAGAGAGTAATGAATAAATGTATAACTGCAGAAATACAAACCTAGACCAAGAATGCAGAAAATAAAGTAAAAGGAAGCAGCACACATCCTTCAACAACAACTTTAAACTCCCCTATCAAAAGACATAGATGGGGAGAATGGATTAGGAAACAGAACCCATCTATACGCTGTCTACAAGAAACCCATCTTACCCTCAACAATAGGCACCAACTTAAAGCAAAAGGATGGAAAAAAATATTCCAAGCAAACTGTACCAAAAAGAAAACAGGAGTTGCTATTCTAATATCAGACAAAATAGACTCCAAAATAAAACTAATCAGCAGAGACAAGAGAGGGCCACAGCATCCTAATCAAAGGATCAATTAACCATGAATATTTCACATTTATGAATATATATACACCAAACTCCAGTGCAACGAACTTTATAAATTCTACAGGACCTCAAGGCACAGATTGATCCCAGCACACTAATAGTGGGGGATTTCAATACCCCACTGAGGCCATTAGATAGGTCAACTGGACAAAGAATAAACAGAGAGACATCTGAATTGAACAATACAATACATCAAATGAACCTCACAGAAATCTGCATAGAATATTCCATGCAAACACCAAAGAATATACTTTCTACTCATCACCCCATGGAACAGTCTCCAAAATCAACCACATACTGGAACACAGAAAAAACATCTACAAATACAAAAGCATTGAAATAATTTCATGCATTCTATCAGACCACAGGACAATAAAGCTCAATATCAACAACAGAATAAACCCAACTACAAGAGCATATGGAGACTGAACAACATACTCCTGAATCTGAATTAAATGAGTCAAGGAAAAAAAAAAAAAAAAAGAATAAAAATATTCCCCGTAACTAAATGAAAAGAAAAATACGACGCAACACCTATGGGAATCTTTAAACGCAGCCAACGAGGGAAGTTTAGAGTCCCCGTCAGTGCCCACATTAACAATAGCCGTACACGAGGCCAAACGACAAAAACACCTTGCACGCTAAAACACCAATTGAGAGGGGACAACAGCAAAGTTGATCCCAAATCACACAGACAGGAAGAAAGAAATCCACCAAAATTCAGAGCAGTGATCAATTAAATAGAAACAAGAAAACAAAAAAGTAAAGCAATAGGATCCAAAAGCGTGCGGGCCGGGGAACGGATAAACAATGATTAGTAAGCCCCGAGCTCCTATTAAGCAAAAGCAAAACAAGCAAAAATCTCCAAATAAAGTAAGAGGCATGAGGAAAGGGAAAACATACAACAAACAGAAGCAAAGATCCAAACAAATTTCATTTACGCGAATCTTCAAAAACACCTATCATCTAGGTTTCTCTCTTTTGTGGATGGTAACACCAAATTCCCAGTTGGCAGGCAACTGAGGCAACATTATTTTATATTTC
The DNA here is from genome assembly GCA_009823505.1 of Rhizomys pruinosus. Classification (NCBI taxonomy): domain Eukaryota; kingdom Metazoa; phylum Chordata; class Mammalia; order Rodentia; family Spalacidae; genus Rhizomys; species Rhizomys pruinosus. Next base: position 329,663 of record VZQC01006020.1, on the reverse strand, counting down.
ATTGTACCTGAAAGCACCTGTGCTATTATAATGCAAATCTATTAATGGACTCTAGAATTGACCTACCACTTGTATTCACACATTGAAATTACCATATGTGGATGGAAGATATGTATTCACATTCTAAACAAAAAAAAAGTAATGTAAAGTTATTATTACTACTTTTTACTGCACGATGCAACTTTACTGTTAAAAATATAAATCCCTAAGTGTGTTTTGGAATTAACTTATCGTTTATTTTCAGACTTTGCAATTTGATTATGTGTGGCGTGTTAATATGCATTATTTGGAATAATATAAAAATTAAAAGAAAGAAAAAAAAAGAGAGAGAGAAAAAAAACAGAGAGAAAAACCTATTCAAAGAAACTGACCAAAACAGTAAAAACTTCTGTATCAAAAGGGTTATAAAGCAGAGAAAAAGATGGGAAGACAGGAACTTATACATATATGAAGAAGGAATTAGCTCTAGCAGGGTGCAGGGGGGCCTGACGGGGTGGGCATGGATGTGGGAATGAATCTAAATTTGACTGAGAAAGTTATATGAAATTGCATCAATAAAATTAAACTTTAAAAAATGTATACTCCACTAAATTTGAAAAAACCTAAGAGAAATGGATATGAATATTTGAAATTTTGGAATTCACCAAACCTTACTCAAGTGGAGCTTGGAAAGCTTAAACAGACCATAATATATGAGGAAGTTTAAAAACTGTAAAGTAAATCCCAATAAAAAAAATGCCCAGGGGTCTCGATGTTTTCAAAGCACAATCGTTATAAACACGGAAAGCGGACTACAAACCATCTATTACTTACAAACTGTTCAAAGTTTCCACATAAGGATAAAAAGCAGAGTGAAATATTCCAAATTCCTTCACTGAAGCCAGCATAACTCTAGTACCAAAACCAGGCAAAGATACAACCAAAAAAGACCAACTATCGACCCATCTCATAATGTGAAAATTCAGATTGCAAAATTCTCAACACACAATATTGCCCAATTGCATTACAAACCCCATCACCCACAATATTATCCGCCATGACCAAGTCGAGTTCTTACCAGAGATGCAGGGATGGTTCAACATACGTAAATCACTAATATCATAAAACCCATTAAATGGGACTGAAAGACAAAAACCACACAATCATTCTCAACCACTGAACAGAAAACGCCTGTGACAAAATCCAGCATCCCTTTATGCTTTAAGTCCTAGAATGAATTGGATGGGAGGGGGCCCTTCCTCAGTGTAATCCAAGCCATATACAACAACCCCACAGGCAACATCATCCTAAATTGGAGAACAGTTAGAAGGCATTTCCTTCAAGTCCGGAACACCCGCAAGGGTGTCATCATTCACTCCTCTTCAATATAGGGCTTTAAACACTTGCCAGGGCAATAAGGTACGCCGAAATGGGAAAATAAATAGGAGTACTAATTTGGAAAAGAGGAAGTCAAACTATCCCTCTTGCAGATGATATGATTAGTTTACCTACGATGCTAAACATGGACGGATACCAAATTAACCTAGAAAAATCAGTAGCCTTTCTATACACCAACAAACAGCAACGGGAGAAGGAATTAAGACACGGGCCCACGCACAATAGCCATGTGACAACAATACAAATACCGATGGAACCAAATTAACCAAAAGACCCCTTCCAAGATCTCTTAAACAAAATTGTAAAACCCCCCCCTGAACAAGGAGGATGGCGATGAAGAAGGAAATTAGGGACGCGAGGTAAACGACCTCAATGGATGGAAAGATTAATATAGTAAAACCGGCCCATTCTACCCAAATTGATTTACAGATTCAATGCAATCCCAAATAAAAATCCCCATGGGTATCGTTCTATCTTCAGACTTGGGAAAAAATCCTACAATTCATATGGAAAAAACAAAGAACCCGATATAGCCAAAGCAACCCTGAGCAAACTGGTGAAATACAGAGGGATCACTAGTACCAACTTCAACCTAATTACAGGGCTATAGTCATAAAAACAGCCTGGTATTACACACAACCAAACAGACCCTCAGACCAATGAACAAATTGAAGTAGCCAAATTGAGCAATACAATCTCAGCCACCTCATATTTGACCTCAATGGAGGAAAGATACGCATCTTCAGCAAATGGTTGCTGGGCAAAATCTGGTTATCACCATTTGATAGAAGGATAAAATTAAACCCCTACCTCTCCCACACCTGTACAAAAATTTAACTTCGAGGCGGAGCAAAGCGTAGCCTCAAAAGCGGTGAAACCTGAAATCTGGAGAGGCGAATGATCAAAGCAACAATGGCGGCTAAGAACGTCTTAAACTCAATCAGGCGATCGTCCAGGCGAAAGAGAACGTTTCTGACCAAGCCCAAAGCATTGACGCATGGAGGACAAAACTCAACAATGAGCCTGATGGAGTACTTCTGCATTAAACACTCAAAAATATATAAAAAAATGTAGACAGCATCGAGACAAGAAGACAACCTAAGTGAACCGGAATGCAGAAGGAAGAGAAAATGTTGCACAAGTTACAAGAAGGCAGGAAAGACTGTCTACAACAACAGGCATGCATGCGTAGGACAATAGGTCACAAGCACTCATTACTCAAAACGTCTACACAGAAAAACAAGTGAATAAAAAACACATAAGGAACTCTGATAACTAAGACTAACCAGAATACTACTGAAAAAAAGAACTGAGACAATGACCCACTCAGAGATAGGATGTAAAGAGTGAACGAGAGACTTTTCACAATGAGGAGGATAAAAAACATCTTAAAAAAGTGTTCTGTTTACAGAACGAACTGGTTATTCCTGGAAAACTGTCGTCCATGAAAGAAAACAGCCAGAAGTGACCAGAGTCCAAAACAACAGCTCCAGGAAAGTAGATGTTTGCCTTCTCATCCACCTTTGTGCCCCCTCGCTCTTATATGCTAGGGAAAAATCTGCGAAGAGGGGGCGCATGGTAAGACTGGTAAGGGCTGTGATTTGGGGTGTGAACGGTGTGAACTACAGCAATATAGTGCATGGAACTCCTTTGATAACTGATTGAAAATACAACCACTCCCCCGCTTGATGGTGGGACCTGGTGCTTGTGGGTTTGGCACAACTGGCTTGCAAAATTGAACCTTACAATTGAACCTATGAAGGATGCTTGTACTCTAAATTAACTACCTATTGCTAAAAAATGGAAAAAAAAAAAACGAGAGAAAGTTGCAGGACAGTCATGGCAGAATGCATCGATCTGGGCTGGGGTGGGTTGTGGGATGTGGGGAAGGGAACAGGGAAATATAGCCTGAAAATGAATTTGATAATGATGAATGAAATACACAAAGCATCACATTAAAAAAAAAAAAAAAAAAAAAACAGGAGTTAAAATCCTAAAAAAAAAAAGTGTTCAACATCAGTAATAATTAAGGAAATGCAAATTAAAAAACACTTTAAGATATCATCCCACTCTGATAAGACTGGCTAAAATCATGAAAACAAAAGACCCCAAATGCTGGAGAGGATGTGGGGAAAGGGGAATACTCATCCACTGCTGGTGGTGGGAATGTAAATTCATACAACCACTATGGAAAGCAGTATAAACACTTAAAAGACTATAAATGAGTATACCACCTGACCCAATCATACCACTCCTGGGTATATACCACAAGACTCATCCTACCACAAAGATACATGCACATCTATGTTTATTGCAGCTCTCTTCACAATAGTGAAGAACTGGAACCAATCCAAATGCCCTTCAACCAAAGAGTGGATAGAGAAAATGTGGCACATCTACACAATGGAGTTCTATGCAGCAGTAAAGAAAGATGACATCATGAACTTTGCAGGAAAATTGGTGGAACTAGAAGACATTATGCTAAGTGAAGTAATACACTCCCAGAAAAGCAAACGGTGAATGGCATCCCTCATCTGTAGATGCTAGCACCAAATACCTAGTAGTAAGGCAAACAGCATTATTTTCTTTTACCTGAAAGAAACTGTACCATTATAATGTGAATACCTTAATGGGATCTAGAATTAACCTACCACTTATCTTCAGACTTGTAATTGTGTTTTATGGGGGGGAGAGTATGCATGCATACTTTAGAGGAATATAAAATTAAAGGGGAAAATGTGAATTCCAAAAATGGTTACCCTCATTTGTGGATGCTAACACCAAATCCCTAGTTGGAAGGCAAGCTGAACAACATTATTGTTATATTTCTTTTTATCTGAAAACAAATATGCTGTTATAATGGATTCTAGAATTGACCTACCACTTATTTTCAGACTCTGTAATTACAGTATATGGGTGGAAGGTTCATATTCATATCTTAGAGTAATATAAAATTAAACAGGAAAATGTGAATGCTCAAACATATTTTGGAATTAACATACGGTTTACTCTATACATATGTGATAGTTATATAGGCCTATGTTGGAGCAATACAAAGGGGAGGGAACAACAACATAAAGACTGAGTCAAAGAACTAACTGACTGATACAGTTAAATTCTGCCCAAAACAAGAAGCCTCTGCAGTGAAAAACTTTGGGAAGACTGAGAGAAAGATGCAAGACATGGATGGCAGAAGGCATGAACTGGGGTGGGGTGGGGGGCAGGGAAAGGGGAATATGTCTAAATTGGACTGAAAGATAATGTATGAAATATACAAATCATCTTTTTTTTTTTTGGTCTTTTTTGAGACGGGGTCTCCCTGTGGCCCCAACTGTCCTGGAACTCACTCTGTAGACCAGGCTGGCCTCGAACTCACAAAGAGCCTGCCTCTGCCTCCCGAGTGCTAGGATTAAAGTGTGCGCCACCCCGCCGCCCACAGAGCCACTTCCTTTTGACTTTTTTTTTTTTTTCTTGGTCTTTTCAAAACAGGGAAACAGGGTCTCCCTGTATCCCCGCTGTCCTGGCACTCCTTCGGTAGCCCAGTCCTGCCTTGCACTCCCCATCGCTATCCGCCTGCCTCGGCCTCCAAGGCTAGGATTAAAGCGTGCACCACCATGCCCTCGCGGCTTTAAATCATAATTTTTTTAAAAAAGGCATTCAGCACCAAAAAAAAATCTCATGTGTGAATGTGTGTATGCATATGTGATAGAATGATAGATAGATAGATAGATAGATTAGATAGATAGATAGATCGATTAGATAGATAGCGTGTAGATGAAGTACTCTTGGCTTTTAAAACATTGCTAGTCCTGTCGCTCTACCCGCGTCCGGCTCTTATGGGCTGGAGCGCCGGCTTAGGGGTTACGCGTGCCCCCTGCTCTTGCCGCGACCCCCGGGTTTGATCCCGCTCCCCCCATGAGGCATCCCCCCTCTTGCAGCCAGGTGTGGTGGCGCCTGCCTTTCCCTCCTAGCACTCCGAAGCAGAGGCAGGCCGATCGCTGTGAGTTCAGGCCAGCTTGGACTAACAGGTGCGTTCCAGCCCAGCGGGGTTTATAGGGAGACCCTGTCCCTCAACCCGACCTCTATATCATCTCTAAGTTACCATCATTATAGGGGTTGTTTGGGCATTCTTCTTTGTAAAGTGCTAGGTTTTTAGATGAAAGGGGGGCAAAAGAAGACACTAAAATTACTGGGAAATAAGTTTATTACAGAAGTTATTAATACCAAAGGCAAATAAGACACGCAAGGGGGGGCATTGTCTGAGATAAGCTCAGGCCCAAGCATCAGAGACAGACAACATGGCAGTCTCTGAACTCTCCTCCCAGTTTGCCCCCCACCCTGTGGCAGAGGAAGGAGCCTCTTATTCTTTTCAGAGTAGGGAAGGCTCTGGTTCCCAGGCAGGAGAAGGGGATGGGGAGCAGGGTCTGTGTGGTGCCTCTGTGTCTGGTAGCTGGGGACACAGGTAATGACCCAGTAGAGTGACTGTCAGTAGCTGTGAGAAGTAGTGGCTGCTTCACAAGCAGCAGCTGATTAGAACATGCCCTTACAAAAATCTACCCAGATGGCTTTTTTTTTTTAAAAAACATAAAAGGATCATGACGATAGAATTTCTGAATCGGAAACAAATAACTGACCCAGAATCCAGTTAATCTTAAATTAAAAATGGGGAAATTTACCTCACAGCTAGACAACCTAATTACTGTATAAACTGTGAAGTGTATTTTTTTCTTTCTTTTTTTTTTTGTTTTGTTCTTTCTTTTTTGCTTTTTTTTAATGAATTTTTTTTATTATTATTTATTTTTATGTCTAGTGTCTGCCTGTCCTGTCTGCCTTAGGGTTTGTGCCCCCATGTCGTGCAATGCCACGGAGGTCAGAAGAGGGTGTCGGATTCCCCTGGAACTGGAGTTCTCCTGGAATTGGAGTTACAGACTGTTCTTAGCTGCTATGTGAGAGCTGGGGATTGAACCCATGCCCTCTGCAAGAGCAGTCGGTGCTCTTAACTGCTAGGCTATCTCTCCAGCCCCTCTTTTTTTTTTTAATGTAGTCCAGGCTGGCCTCAAACTCCAGATCCTCCTGCCTCTGCCTCCTTCAGCAAATCCTACTGGTAGGCACCACCGCTACCGGCAAACTGTGAAGTTTAAATGTTGTAGAGTTTTATGTGCCTGCGCAGCGGGGTGCTTGCCGCCTCGCCTGCCTAACAGGCTTAACCTGTTCCCAGAAGCTAACCATGGCAACAGCTGATTCAGCGACCTGGGCCAGTGAAAAGTTGCCCAATCATCAGCACGTCTGGCACGTCCACAGAAGGAGCAGAGCGGACCACATATATACCCCTACCTTCCCCCTGAATAAACGAGTCTGCAGCACCTCGCTGTCTGCTTCCTTTCACCCGACTCCTGGTGCCTGTGTGTTGACTCTATGTCTCTCACCCCTACTCTTTGGTCAGACCCCCCCCCCACCTGGTTGGACCGGAGAAACTGGACCAGAGAAGGTTGCAACAAAATGTTATTATTTTGTTGTTATAAACTTAGAGTCATATTTTACTCTAAGAGCTTTTATCAAGGTGTTAAAGTTTGGGGTTGAAACCAGTTTGTCATGACATTGTATCTAACCACAGTATTTATTTTATGGGACTGTTTAAATGTATAGGCTCATGCCGAACGCTAATGATTTACTTGATATCAAGTTGAATTATAAGTAAGTTGTCATGTAAGCTACAACTGTTAAATTACACTATGATCCTTAGTCCTTAAGAATATTAGTTCATTTTAAGAAATGATTACTTCTGTTCTAGGGTGCAATTTATTTCTATGTTTGAATCTGTTATACATGTGAGGACATTTGCCAAGCCTAAGTAAATCACCTCTAAGTATTCAAAGAGAATTAGCCATTCAAAACCTGCTCCCAGGCTTGCAAGGATATCTCAAAGTTTATACTAGTGTATTTGAGATAATTCCCCCATCTCATTACACAAGAAATATTAATTACTTAGTAAATCTGCATAACTAAGGGTCAATCTGTTTATGAATGTTGTTATGTCTCATGGTATTAAGAAAGGAAATGAAGCCGGGTGTGGTGGTGCACACCTTTAATCCTAGCACTCAGGAGGCAGAGGCAGGCCGTTCTTTGTGAGTTCAAGGCCAGTCTGGTCTACAGAGTGAGTTCCAGGACAGCTGAGGCTACAGGGAGACCCTATCTCAAAAAGANCATTTGACTGTGCCCATTTAATCTAAACCGGTAACAGGGAGTCCAGTGCAAACCAGAAGTGGACTGAAAAATTAACAACAGCTCTCTTATTTAGGCCATTAGTAAACTAGCTTAAGTGTGTATACTAATTTAATTTAACACAGGTATCTTATCCACTTACTATAACTTGAAGTGTCATGTGATGTGTATATAAAGCTTGAGCAAAAACTTAACACTCTTAAATAATCTTGACTAAGATATACATTTTTGCTCGTAAAATAATATGACTGAACCGTGAAAATTAAGCGTAATTCATATCGTCTTCAACCTTTTTCCTTCACATAACAACCTTCCGATGGCATAGACTTTCTCATCATCTTTATATAAATCCTTACTAAAAATATCTCCATCTCCTTACAAATCCTTACTAAAAGTATCTAACTTTTTTGACCTTCTGATTTCCTTTTTCTTTCTTTCCTCTTTCCCTCGTTCCTTCTTTCCTTCTTTGCCTTCTTTCCTCGTTCCTTCGTTCCTTCTTTCCTTCTTTCTTTCTTTCTTTTCTTTTCTTTCTGTTACTTTCTTTCTTTCTATTCGTTCTTTCTTTCGGGGTCGGGGAGTAGAACTCAGGTCACAGGTATGGCAGCAAGCACTTTACCCCACTGAGCCATGATCGCCAGCCCTGGTCCAATAAATTACAATGGAGCTGAGAGGTTCCTGTTGACCCCGTGGCCGTTGCTTTGTTGTGTTGATGCTACTTCAAGCCAACTGCACTACCAGCCATGTAGAAAAGCCTGGAGATGATACACAGCACACACTGGGGAATGGTAATGAGTGACTTATCAAAGTCAAATTCACTTACCCTGCTGTGTTATCTTAGAGTCTACCTCTTTAAAATATTTAGATATGGCTTGGGTGTTGTTATACTTGTATTGGCCTCTGTCTCTTGATTTTGTTTGCCTTTGTTCTAAATTAATTTTTGTATAATTCTGTGCATCTCTGTGGAGCAATGGTCCTGTATTATACTGTACAATGTGGTAATCCATGCTATGTGTCACATTTAGAACATCTAGCCTAGGTTCGTAGGAACAATGCCATTTGGTTTGTATTATTTTGCTACGATAATTAGCACAATGAAAAATTTATCCAACAACACAGTTCTCAGAACATACATCCTCTTCTTCTCGTCTTTTTTTTGTTGAGTTTTTAAAGGAGGGTTTTAATTTAATAATTACGACGCCAGGCCAACACTCAACTCAACTCTGGAGGAGTGTGGCCACAAGGTGCCAGTTACAGGCTTTTTTATAAGTACAACAGCCAAAATCAAGTACACCAGCCAATAAGAGTTTAACACCACAGTTAAAGCTACCAATCAAGTACACCAGCCAATCAGAATTTAATACCACAGTTAAAGTTAACCCAATCAAGGAAGAAGTTGAGCAAAAGCGCGCAAACCAGTCATTCCTAGAATGACTAAGGAAAAATGGCTTAATGTATCTGAGAACATTGTTCCTGAATTTTTACAATCCTCTATCTCAATAATCTTCTATCTCATTTCCCCCTCTCGTGAAGTCTTCAGATCCTTTGAAGAAAGTTCAGAAGAGTATACCACAGTTGTTTCCTAGATGGAATGATCTCTGCTAGGGGGGTTGTGTTGGGCCCTTAGCACCATGAGTTTGATAGAATTTACCCACGGGTTAATAATAGATCTGACAAGTGAGTTAAGGAAGTGCATGGGGCCGCAAGGCAGAGCAAAAGCAGAAAGACAAGTTTATTGGCAGATCCAGGAAGTCTTAAGCTCTCAGCTGAGAAAGAAACTCTTTGGGGGGGGTCTTTTGAACCCAGTAACTGTGCCTAGCCAATTTTTTGTGAGCCTCCTATTTTTATTTACATTACCCTCGGAGGAGGTCCATCAAACAGACAAAAGGCCAATTGAGCCAAGAGGGAATGGGGGTGGCCAAACCAACTCCTGACCTTCTTTTCTTCCATGGCTGAAAAGGGCCAGGAGGTGGCACTGGGGTAACCAGGGGGGCAGGCGGGGGGGGCCCATGCTCATTGGGTCTATCTAAAAGACTCCCAAAAGTATATTTTTACAGATAGAAACAAATTCCTTGAAGAATGTCGGCCTGTGAAGGAGAATTTAAGGCAGAGTAGGTTAGTACAAGTTTTCTATGCAGTGAACCAGAAGATGGACAGGTGAATTAGATGTCCAACTTAAAAGTCCAGTAGAACTTCTCGACGAGTGGTTTTGAAGCATCCATTAGTGGGCTTCTCCTTTCATTCATTTGGCCATGATGTCTGGACTCATGATCTGCTTTCCAGGCATTTGATAGTTTATGGTGTGATGTTTTGCTCTTAGGTCGTTGCGAAATGAAAGCGAACTTTGTATTTTAATTTGAACAACAGATAGATTCTCATAATGACTTTAAATCTAATGTTTGGAAGCACAATCTCTCAGAATTTAAAGGACTATAAGATTATATATATTGCTGGTTATACCTTTCCTTTTGGGTATTTGTTTTTTTTTTTTTTTTTGTTTTAAAAGAAGAAAGAAGTTGGGATTTAAGTCCACACAGTTAGCCTAGATTAAACAAGGTTGTTTTTCTAAAGGTCAGTTGAGGCTCTGGTCCTCAGGGGCCACTCAGGTCTTTGGTGAGCTCGGGCTTCTTTTTGCTTTCCATTTACCAGTTCCAGATCCACAGGAAGGAAAAAGTCAGGTCTTGCAGGACCAGGTTTCCCTTTTTGGAAGCATGAGCAGACTTTCCTCTTTTATAGACTGGACACTGCCTAGACAGGTTAGTGAATCTCCAAGACCGCCCTGCACAGGAAGACTGGTTACTTACATTTGCAGTGCATTTCAAGAGATGCCCCCATGTTAGAGTCGCCGTGGGAACGGAGTTGACCTCAGATGGCAAGGAACAAAGTTGTTCCTTAAGTCCCTCTGGAAAATTGGTGTATGTATCGAGTACAGTCATTAACCATTCAGAAAGGCCAAGATACACCAATAAGAAATATTTGTAAATTTTTACTATATGTAATATTTTTAAATAGTGATGGGAAGAGTGTCTACACAAGGTTAAGGAGGCATAGCCCATGAGAGAGAATTAAACAATTTCAGGCCTATCTTAATGTAAACTGTTTACTACAAATTTACTACAACAGTAACAGTCTCTTTCCCAGACCCCCTCATCCTGATTAATAGTTCTCCTAGAAAGGTAGGAGTTGTATTACATACTGGAAGACAGGAAATGAGAGGCCTAATAAGGATTATCAAGCCCATCCAAAGTGTCTTCTTCTGGATTCCAGTGCAGCTGGTTCAAAAGGTAGAAACCTAGCCAATTAACTTGGGTAGGAGTCAAAGGAATATATCAAGAAATAACACGTGCAAGAGACAAAAAGTACATTTTTTCAGTATCCATAGGTAACCCACTATTTGTCTGTGTTCATTTAATCCAAATCTGTTAACAGGGAGTCCAGTGCAAACCAGAAGTGGACTGAAAATGAACAACTGTGTATATTTACAATCCTATTGGGGCCATTAGTAAACTATCTTAAGTGTTTTATACTATTTTATTAACACAGTATCTTAGCCCAATTACTATAAAAAACTTTGAAGTGCCATGTGATGTGTTTATAAAGCTTGAGCAAAAACTTAAAAATTAACACGCTAAATAAATCTTGACTAGATATGCATTTTGCTTCTTAAAATACTTGACCGAACCTTAGAAAATTAAGCTTATTCATATAGTCTCACTTTTTTCCTTCCATAACAACCCTCCTCAGATTTGCATAACTTTCTCAATCATCTTTATATAAATCCGTACTAAAAAGATCTCCATCTCCTTATAATTCCTTAATAAAAAGTATCTAACTTTTGTTCAACACCTTCTGATTTTCTTTCTCTTTCTCTTTTCTTTCTTCTTTCCTTCTTTCTTCTTTCTTTCTTCTTTCCTTCTTTCCTTCTTATTCCTCTTTCCCTTTCCTTCTTTTCCTTCTTTCCTTCTTTTCCTCCTTTCCTTTTTCCTAGTTCTTTCTTCTTCGTTTCATCTTCGTTCCTTCTTTCCTTTCTTTTTTTTCCCTTTCTTTCCTGCGTTCCTTTCCTTTCCTTTCCTTTACTTCCTTTCCTTCCTTTCTTTTTCCTTCTTTTCCCTTTCCTCTTTTTTTTTCCTTCTTCTTTTCTTTCCGTCTTCTTTCTTTTTTTCCTTCTTTTACTTTTTTCCTTTTCCTTCTTTCTCTTTCTTTCTTTCTTTTGTTCTCCTCTTTCTTTTTCTTTCTTTCTTTCTTTCTTCTTTCGTTCTCCCTCTTTTCTTTCTTTCTTTCTCGTCTTTTGCTTTCTTTTTGCTTTTTCTTTCTCTTTCTTTCTTCTTTCTTTCTTCTTTCTTTTCTTCTTTTCTCTTTCCTTTTTCTGTCTTTCTATTTCTCTTCCTTCTTCATTTCTTTCTCTTTTCCTTCTTTCTTTCTATCTCTTCTTCTTTCCCCTTCTTCGTTTCTTTTCTTTCTTTCTCCTCTTTCCTCCTTTTTCTTTCTCTTTCCTTTCTTTTCCTATTTCTTTCTTTCTTTCTTCTTTCTTTCTTCTTTTCCCTTCTTTCTTTCGTGTTCTTTCCTCTCGTTCTTTTCTCTTTTTATTCTCTTTTTCTTTTCCTGCCTTCTTTTCGTGTCTTTCTTTTTCCGTCTTATCTTTCGTTCTTTCTCTCTTTTCGTTCTTTCTTTCTTTTCTTTCTCTTCATCCCCTCTTTCTTTTCTTCTTCTCCTCTTTTGCTCTTCCTCTTTATTTCTTCGCCTTTCTTTCCTTGTTCTTGTCTTTCGTGCTTTCTTTTCTTTCCTTTCTTTTCCCCGCTCTTCTTTCTTTCTTTTCTTTCTTTCCTTTCTTTTCTTTCTCTTTCTTTCCTTTCTTCTTTCTTTCTTTCCCATTTCCTTCCTTCTTGCTTCTTTTCGTTCCTTTCTCCTTTCCTCTGTCTTCGTCTTCTTTCTTCTTTCCTTTCTTTCTTTTCTTTCTTTCCGTCTTCCTCCTTTTCTCCTTCGTTTCTTTCCTTTCCTTCGTTTCTTCTTTCTTTTTCTTTCGTTTCTTTCTTTCTTTATTTTCTTTCTTCTTTTTTTCTTTCTCTTCTTTGCTTTCTTTTCTTTGCTTCTTCATTCTTTTCTCTTTTCTTCTTTCCTCTTTCTGCTTCTTTCTTTCTTTCTTTTCCTTTTCTTTCTTTCTTTCTTCTTTCTCTTCCCTTTCTTCCCTTTCTTTCTTTCCCTTCTTTCCCCCCTTCTTTCTTTTCCGTCTTTCTTTTCACTTTCTTTTCACTTTCTTTTCTCTTTCCCCTTTCTTTTCGTTTTCCTTTCTTCTTTTTGCTTCTTTCTTTCTTTCTTCCTTTCTTTTCATTTCTTCTTTTCTTCTGTTTCCTTCTTTTCTTTCTTCTTTATTTCTCTTTCGTCTTTCTCTTTCTTTCTTTACTTTCTTTTCCCTTCTTTCGTTTCTTTCTTTCCTTCTTTCCTTTCTTTCGTTTTTCTTCTTTCTTTTCTTTCTTTCTCTTTCTTTCCTTTCTTGTCTTTCTTCTTTTCTGTCTTTTCCTTTCTCTTTTCTTTCTTTCCTTTTCTCTTCTTCCTTCGTTTCTTTCTTCTTTCCTTTCGCTTTCTTCTTTCTTTCGTCCTTTCTTTCTTTCTTCCCTGTTCTTTCCTTTTCTTTCTTCCTCTTTCTTCTTTCTCTTTCTGTTTTCTGTTCGTCTTCTTTCCTTCTTTCTTTTTGTTCTCTTTGCTTCTTTCCTTATTTCCTTTCTTCTTTGCTTTCTTTCTTTTCTTCTCTTTCGTTTCCTTCCTTATTTCTTTCTTTCTGTTTCCTTATCCGTTCTGTTCTTTCTTTCTTTTTTCTTCTTTCCTTCTTTCTCTCTCTTTCCTTTTCTCTTTCCCTTTCTTTCTTTTTTCCTTTTCTTTCTCTTTCTCTTTTTCTTCCTCTTTTCTTTCTCTTTCTTCTATTTCTTTCTTCTTTCTTTTCGTTTCTTTGCTTCTTTCTTTTCTTTCTTTCTTTCTTCCGTTCTTTCTCTTTCTTTCTTCTTTCCCGCCTTTCTTACTTGCTCTCTTTCTTCTCCCCTGCTTTCTGCTTGCTTCCTTTTCTTCTTTCTTTCGTTTTTCTTCTTGTCTTTCTTTCTTTCCCTCTCTTACTTTCTTCTTTCTGTCTTCTTTCTTTCTTTCTTTCTTTCCTTTCCTTTCTTTCTTTCTTTCTTTTCTTTCTTTTCTTTTCCTTCGTCTTTCTTTTTTCTTTCTTTCCTTTCTTTATCTCTTATCCTTTTCCTTCTTTTCTTCTTTCTTCCTTTTCTTTTTTTTCTTTTCTTCTTTCCCTTTTCTTTCTTTCTTTCTTTCTTTCTTTCTTTGGAAATTAAAGGAGTACTAATTGGAAAAGAGGAAGTCAAACTATCCCTCTTTGCAGATGATATGATAGTTTACCTAAAGGATGCTAACATGGCAGGATACAAAATTAACCTAGAAAAATCAGTAGCCTTTCTATACACCAACAACAAGCAACTGGAGAAGGAATACAAGAAGACGTTCCCACTCACAATAGCCATGAAAACAATAAAATACCTAGGAACAAACTTAACCAAAGACATCAAAGATCTCTTTAAAAATTTTAAACCCCTGAACAAGGAGATTGAAGAAGAAATCAGAAGATGGAAAGACCTCATGGATTGGAAAGATTAATATAGTAAAAATGTCCATTCTACCCAAATTGATATACAGATTCATTGCAATCCCAAATAAAATCCCCAAGGGTTTCTTCACAGACTTGGGAAAAAATCCTTAAATTCATATGGAAAAACAAAAGAACCCGAATAGCCAAAGCAACCCTGAGCAAATGTGAAATACAGGAGGGATCACTATACCAGTCTTCAAACTATATTACAGGGCTATAGTCATAAAAACAGCCTGGTACTGACACAAAAACAGACCCATAGACCAATGGAACAAAATTGAAGATCCAAACTTGAGCACATACAATCTCAGCCACCTCATATTTGACTCAATGGAGGAAAGATAGCATCTTCAGCAAATGGTGCTGGCAAAACTGGATCACCATTTGTAGAAGGATAAAATTAAACCCCTACCTCTCACCCTGTACAAAAATTAACTCGAAATGGATCAAAGACCTCAACGTGAAACCTGAAACTCTGAAGGTAATAGAAGAAAATGTTCGCAGCAATTTACAAGATATAGGCATAGGAAAAGACTTTCTAAATCAAACAGCATCTGCGTAGGAAATAAGGTCAACAATTGACAAGTGGGATCTCATTAAACTCAAAAACTTCTGTACAGCGAAAGAAACAATCAATGAAGTGAAGAGAAAACCTACAAAGTCAAGGAAACCTTCACCAGTGATACATCTGACAGAGCATTAACATCCAGAACATATAAACTACTTGAAAAAACAAAGACCTAAGAGAACAAATGACCCACTCAAGAGATGGAGTAAAGAGCTGAACAGAGACTTCACAAATGAGGATGGATAAGAAACATCTTAAAAAGTGTTCTGTTTACAGAACGAACGGTTATTCCTGGACAAACTGTCAGTCCATGAAAGAAAACAGCCAGAAGTGACCAGAGTCCAAGACAACAGCTCCAGAGAAAGTTGAATGTTTTGCTTCTCATCCACCTGTGCCCCCTGTCTAAGCCTAGGGAAAAATCTGCGGAAGAGGGGGCATGGTAGAATGTAAGGGCTGTGATTGGGGTGAACGGTGAACCTACAGCAATATAGCCTGGACACTCATTTGATCAACTTGATTGAACATTCAAGCTCCCCCCTGCTGGATGGTGGAACCCTTGGGCTGTGTGGGTTTGGGCACAACTGCTTGCAAATTGGTTTTACTTGAAGGATGCTTGTACTCATAAATTATCACCTATTGCTAAAAAATGGAAAAAAAAAACTGAGAGAAAGATGCAGGACAGTCATGGCAGAATGCATGATCTGGGATGGGGTGGGATGGGATGGGGGAAGGGAAGGGGAAATATGCCTGAAATGAATTGGATAATGATGAATGAAATACACAAAGCCCTCATTAAAAAAAAAAAAAAAAAAGGTTTAAACATCCGTAATATTAATTATGGAAATGCAAATTACAAAACACTTTAAGATATCATCCCACTCTGATAAGACGGGCTAAAATCATGAAAACAAAAGACCCAAATGCTGGAGACGGATGTGGGAAAGGGGAATACTCATCACTGCTGGTGGTGGGAATGTAAATTCATACAACCACTATGGAACACAGTATGGAGAACACTTAAAAGGACCTATTAAATTGAGTATACCACTGACCCAATCATACCACTCCTGGGTATATACCACAAGACTCATCCTACCACAAAAGATACATGCACAAATGTCTATGTGTATTGCAGCTCTCTTCACCAATAGTTGAAGACACTGGAACCAACCCAAATTGCCCTCAACCAAAGAGTGGATAGAGAAAAATGTGGCCACATCTACACAATGGAGTTCTATGCAGCAGTAAGAAAGATGACATCCTGAACTTTGCAGGAAAATTTGTGTGATACTAGGAAGACCTGCCTAGTGGACTAATTTACACTCCCAGCCAAGCAAACGGTGAATGGCATCCCTCATCTGTCGATGCTATTAGCACCAAATACTAGTAGTAAGGCAAACAGCATTATTTTCTTTTACCTGAAAGAAAATGTACATTTACTGTGAAACCTTAATGGGTTCTAGAATAAACCTACCACTTATCTTCAGAAACTTGTAATTGTGTTTTATGGGGGGGAGAGTATGCATGCATACTTTTAGAGGAATATAAAATTAAAGGGGAAAAGTGAATTCCAAAAACTGGTTACCCTCATTGTGGATTGCTATACACCACCTCCCTAGTGGAAGGGGACAAGCCTGCACACCCAGTATTGTTAGATGGCGTGTGGAGCTTTGAAATCAAAGATGCTGTGTATAAGGGATTCTAGAATGGACCTACAATTAGTTTCAGAGTCTGTTTTGCACTCTGGTTAATTTACAGTATAGGGGTGGAAGGTTCCATATTCATCGCGTAGAGGAAGATAAAATTAAACATGGAAAATGTGAATGCTCAAACAGAATGTTTTGGAATTAACATATGGTTTACTCTATACATATGTGATAGTTATAATGGTATATGTTGGAGAATACAAAGAGAAGGGAACAACAACAACAAAAAGGTGAATGAGGCAAAGAAACTAAACTGACGGATAACATGAAAGTTCTGACAAAAAACAAGAAGCATGGAAGTGAAACGTTTGGTGGAAGTACGGAGAGAAAGATTGGAAAGACAGGAGGAAGAAGGTAGGAACGGGTCGGGTGGGGGGGGGGCAGGGAAAGGGAAGAGGGCGAAAAAGGGCCAGTGAGAAGAGACAGGGAGGGTGGTGAAATATGAAAACGATGTAAGAGCGGGGGGGGGGGTGGGGGGGGGTCGGGGGGGAGAAGGGGGAGACAGGGGAGCCCAAAAAAACGGTGCACGGGAAAGCACGAGGTGAGTCATAAGGCGGGCCGAGAATGCACAAGGCAGGGAAGAGGGAAGAACCAGGGGAGAGGATTGATAAGGGGGCGCCAGCCGTAGAAACAGCAAATGAGCAGCCGGTGGGACGGGGGGGGGGGGGGGTGGTTTCGGGCGCAGGTGATAAGGACAGTGCGGGCGTGCGAAAGGTTCAAAAAGTTGCATGTCCTGGAATACTCATTCTTTAGACCCAGGCTGGCCTTGAACTCACAAAGCAGATACGCCTGACTATGCCTCCAAGTGATAGGATTAATCATAAGGAGCGCTTTCTAAACCATGAACGGGGTTCTTTAATATCATAATTTTTTTTACAAAAGGCATTCATGGATACCAAATAAAAATATCTAATGTGTGAATGTGTGTGTATTTGCATATGTGGATGATGATAGATAGATAGATAGATAGATAGAAGATAGATGATAGAGTAGATAGAATTAGATAAGGATGAAAGTAATCTTGGATTTTAAAAAAGCGGTAATTACCTATAAATATTAAGGATATATGGGCTGGAGAGGAAGGCTTGTGGTTAAGAGTGCAAAGCTGTAGATGGGGAAGAGTCGACCAAGGGGCTCGGAGAAACAGGAGCAAAAAGGAAGGGTGGAAAGGAAGTAAAAAGAAAGAAAGAAAAAGGGGGGGGGGAGAAGGAAGGGAAGAAATGAAAGCATGAAATGGAACAAGTCGGGGGAGAGGGAAGCAGAGTCTAGGGGGAGGGCAAGGACGCGTGTGTTGTGTTTTGTTTTGTTGAGGTATTTTGAAATGAGTGAAGTGAGGGAGGTCAAGACAAGTCGCGGAAGTTATATGGGAAAGGGAGCAAAAAAAGATCCCCCTCCTATATTCTTCTTTCCTCTCCGCTCGTACCTTCTTCCCCCCCTCCCCCCCCGTAACTCCTCCCCTCCTACCCCCCCCACCCCACCGTCACCATCATCTGGGAGGCTGCGTGCTTCCCGGGCATTCTCCTTTGTAACCCGATGTGCCTAGGTTTTCGTGTACAAGGTGGGCAAAGAGGACAACAAGATTACTGGGAAAAAACTTTATTAGAGAAGTTAGTAATACTCAAGGCAAATAGACAACAGCCAACGGGGGGGCATTGTCTGCGATAAGCTCAGGCCAAGCCATCAGAGATCAGACAACTGCAGTCCTGACTCCTCCTCCAGGTTTGCCCTCCCACCCTTGTGCAGAGGACAGGAGCCTCTTATTTCTTTCAGAGTACGGGAAGGCTCTGCGTTACCGGCAGGAGAAGGGGATGGGGCACAGGGTCGGTGTGGTGCTCTTGTCTGGGTAGCTGGGGATACCCCAGGTTACTGACCCAGTAGGGTCACTTTCAGTAGCTGTGAGAAGTAGGATGCTTCATGAGCAGCAGCTGGATTCTAATATGTTCTTACAAAAATCTACCCAGATGTTTTTTAAAACATAAAGATCATGACTGTAGAATTTCTGAATCAGAAAAAAATAACTGACCCAAGAATCCAGTTAATCTTAAACATAAAATAGGAAAATTTACCCCACAGCTAGACAACCTCGGTACTGTATAAACTGTGAAGTGTATTTTTTTTCTTTTTTTTTTTGTTTGTTCTTTCTTTTTCTTTTTTTTTAATGAATTTTTTATTTTATTTATTTTGTATGTGTTATGTTACTGTCGGCAACTGTGTTAGGTTTGTGCACCCATGTCGTGCAAATGCCACGGAGGTCAGAAGAGGGTGTCGGATTCCCCTGGAACTGGAGTTCTCCTGGGAAATTGGAGTTTACAGACTGTTCTTAGCTGCTATTTGGGCGAGATGGGGATTGACCCCCCTGCCTCTGCAAGGAAGAAGAGCAGTCGTGCTCTTAAACTTGCTAGGCTATCTCTCCAGCCCCTCTTCTTTTTTTAATGTAGTCCAGGCTGGCCTCAAACTCCAGATCCTAATGCCTCTGGCCCTTCAGCAATCCTACTGGTAGGAACCACGCTACCGGCAAAATCTGTGAAGTTTAATGTTTGTCGGAGTTTTATGGCCTGCCGCAGCGGGGTGATTGAGCGCCTCGCCTGCTAACAGGCTTAAACCTGTTCCCAGAAGCGTAACCATGGCAACAGCTGATTCAGCGACCTGGGCCAGTGAAAAGTTGCCCAATCATCAGCACGTCTGGCACGTCCACAGAAGGAGCAGAGCGGACCACATATATACACCTACCTTCCCTTAAATAAATGAGTCTGCAGCACCTCACTGTGTGCTTGCTTGCACCCGCCTCTGGTGCCTGTGTGTGACTCTATGTCTCTCACACCCCACTCTGCTGTCAGACCCCCCCCCCACCTGGTTGGACCGGAGAAACTGGTACCAGAGACTGGGTTGCACCAAAAAGGTGAGTATTTTGACTGTTATAAACTTAGGGTCATATTTTACTCTAAGAGCTTTTATCAAGGTGTTAAAGTTTGGGATTGAAACCAGTTTTTTATGACATTTTATCTAACCACAGTATTTAGTTTAAGGGACTGTTTAAATGTATAGGCTCATGCCGAACGCTAATGATTTTAACTTGATATCAAGTTGAATTATAAGTAAGTTGTCATGTAAAATAAAATTGTTAAATTACAATATAATTCTTAGTCTTTAAGAATATGATGTGCATTTTAAGAAAGATTACTTCTGTTCTAGGGTGCAAATTATTTCCACACGTTACACATGTGAGGACATTTGCCAAGCCTAAGTAAATCACCTCTAAGTATTCAAAGAGAATTAGCCATTCAAACACATGCTCCCAGGCTGGCATGAACATCTCACAGGTTATACTAGTGTATTTGAGATAATTCCCCCATCTCATTACACAAGAAATAAATACTAATTAATTAGTAAATCTGCATAAACTACGGGTCAATCTTTTTATGAATGTTGTTATGTCTCCTGGTATTAAGAAAGGAAATGAAGCCGGGTGTGGTGGCGACACCTTTAATTCCTCAGACTCGGAGGCAGAGGCAGGCAAAAAAAAAAAAAATTCAAGGCCAGTCTGGTCTACAGTGAGTTCCACCCGGGGACAGCTGAGGCTCCAGGGGACCCATCTCAAAAAGACGAAAGAAAGAAAGAAAGAAAGAAAGAAAGAAAGAAAGAAAGAAAGAAGGAAAGAAGGAAAGAAGGAAAGAAGGAAAGAAGGAAAGAAGGAAAGAAGGAAAGAAG
Organism: Rhizomys pruinosus; assembly: GCA_009823505.1. NCBI lineage: Eukaryota > Metazoa > Chordata > Mammalia > Rodentia > Spalacidae > Rhizomys > Rhizomys pruinosus. The sequence goes on along the minus strand of VZQC01006020.1, from coordinate 309,451 downwards.
GAAAGAAAGAAAGAAAGAAAGAAAGAAAATCAGAAGGTGAAAAAAAGTTAGATACTTTTTAGTAAGGATTTATAAGGAGATGGAGATATTTTTAGTAAGGATTTATATAAAGATGATGAGAAAGTCTATGCAAATCTGAGGAGGGTTGTTATGGAAGGAAAAAGGTGAGACTATATGAATAAGCTTAATTTTCCAAGGTTCAGTCAAGTATTTTAAGAAGCAAAATGTATATCTAGTCAAGATTTATTTAAGAGTGTTAAGTTTTTGCTCAAGCTTTATAAACACATCACATGGCACTTCAAGTTATAGTAAGTGGATAAGATACCTGTGTTAAATTAAATTAGTATAAACACTTAAGCTAGTTTACTAATGGCCTGAATAGGATTGTAAATATACAGAGTTGTTCATTTTCAGTCCACTTCTGGTTTGCACTGGACTCCCTGTTACAGGTTTAGATTAAATGGACACAGACAAATAATGGGTTACCTATGGATACTGAAAGATGTAATTTATGCTTCGTGCAAGTGTTATTTTTGATATATCCTTTGACCTAACAAGTTAATTTGGCTAGGTTCTACCTTTCTGAACCAGCTGCATGGAATCCAGAAGAAGACACTTTGGATGGGCTTGATAATCCTTATCAGCTTATTTCCTGTCTTCCAGTATGTGACATAACTTCTACCTTTCTAGGAGAACTATTAATCAGGATGAGGGGGTCTGGGAAAGAGACTGTTCCTGTTTGTAGTAAATTTGTAGTAACAGTTTACATTTAAGATAGGCCTGAAATTATTTAATTAATTCTCTCTCATGGGCTATGCCTGCTTAACCTATGGTGTTAAGACACTCTTCCAGTCACTATTATCTAAAATATTATATAGTAATTAAACATATCTTATTGGTGTATCTTGGCCTTTCTGAATGGTTAATGACTGTACTCGATACATACACCAATTTTCCAGAGGGACTTAAGGAACAACTTTGTTCCTTGCCCTCTGAGGTCAACTCAGTCCCAGGCGACTATACATGGGGGCATCTCTTGAAATGTCCTGCAATTGTAAGTCACCAGTCTTCCTGTGCAGGGAGGTCTTGGAGATCCACTAACAGGACTCTAGGCAGTGTCCAGTCTATAAAGAGGAATGTCTGCTCATGCTTCAAAAAGGGAAGCCTGGTCCTGCAAGACCTGACTTTTTCCTCCTGTGGATGGAACTGGTAAATGGAAAGCCAAAAGGAGCCAGAGGCTCCACCAAAGACCTGAGTGGCCCCTGAGGACCAGATCCTCAACTGACCTTGAGAAAACAAAGCTTGGTTAATCTAGGCTAACTGTGTGGACTTAAATACCCAAAAGGAAAGTATAACCAAAATATAAGTAATCATTATAGTTCCTTTAAAGTCTGAGAGATTGTGCTTCCAAACATTAGACTTAAAGTCATATGAGATCTATTGTTGTCAAATAATAAAATTTCCTCTTTCTATTTAGCAACTACCTAAGAGAAAACTCACACCATAACTATCAAAATGCCTGGAAAGCAGATCCTTAGTCCAGACATCATGGCCAAATGAATGAAAGGAGAAGCCCACTAATGGATGCTTCAAAACCACTCGTCGAGAAGTTCTACTGGACTTTTAAGTTGGACATTTAATTCACCCTGTTCATCTTCTGGTTCCCTGCCTAGAAAATGTACCTAACTACTCTTGCCTTCACTTCTCCTTCACAGGCGCCATTCAAGGACTTTGTTCTCTCTGTAACTATACTTTTGGGGGTCTTTTAGATGGACCCACTGAGCAGGGGGTACCCCAGTTGCCACCTCCTGGCCCCTTTTCAGCATGGAAGAAGTCAGAGTGGTTGGCACCCCAATTCCCTCTTGGCAATTGGTGTGACCTCCTCAGAGGGTAATGTAATAAAAATAGGAGCTAAAAATTGGCTAGGCAGTTTAGGGTCAAAACCCCCCAAAGAGTTTCTTTCTCAGCTGAGAGCTGAAGACTTCCTGGATCTGCCAGTAAACTTGTCTTTCTGCTTGCTCTGACTTGCGGCCCATGCATCCTTAACTCACTTGTCAGATCTATTAACCAGTGGGTAAATTCTATCAAACTCATGGTGCTAAGGACCCAATACACCCACCTCCTTAGCAGAGATCATTCCATCTAGGAAACACCAACTGTGGTCTACTCTTATGAACTTCCTTCAAGGATCTGAAGACTTCACGAGAGGGGGAAATGAGATAGAGGATTATTGAGATAGAGGATTATAAAAACTCAGGGATAGTGTTCTCAGATACCATTAAGCCATTTTCCTTAGTCATTCTAGGAATGACTGGTTTGCGCGCTTTGCTCACTTCTCCTTGATTGGTTAACTTTAACTGTGGTATTAAATTCTGATTGGCTGGTGTACTTGATTGGCAACTTTAATTGTGATGCTAAACTTTAATTGGTTGGTATACTTATAAAAAGCCCTGTAACTGGCACCTTGTGGCCACATTCCTTCCAAGGTGAGTGTTGGCCTGGCGTCATAATTAAATTAAACCCTCCTTTAAAACTCAAAAAAAAAAGAAGAAGAAGAGGATGTATGTTCTGAGAACTGTGTTGTTGGATAAATTTTTCATTGTGCTAATTATCGTAGCAAAATAATACAAACCAAATGGCATTGTTCCTACGAACCTAGGCTAGATGTTCTAAATGTGACACATAGCATGGATTACCACATTGTACAGTATAATACAGGACCATTGCTCCACAGAGATGCACAGAATTATACAAAAATTAATTTAGAACAAAGGCAAACAAAATCAAGAGACAGAGGCCAATACAAGTATAACAACACCCAAGCCATATCTAAATATTTTAAAGAGGTAGACTCTAAGATAACACAGCAGGGTAAGTGAATTTGACTTTGATAAGTCACTCATTACCATTCCCCAGTGTGTGCTGTGTATCATCTCCAGGCTTTTCTACATGGCTGGTAGTGCAGTTGGCTTGAAGTAGCATCAACACAACAAAGCAACGGCCACGGGGTCAACAGGAACCTCTCAGCTCCATTGTAATTTATTGGACCAGGGCTGGCGATATGACTCAGAGGGTAAAGTGCTTGCTGCCATACCTGTGACCTGAGTTCTACTCCCCGACCCTACCTGGTAGGAGGAGAAAACCCTAGCAAATTATGCTCTGATCTACACATGCACACACAACATAGCATGCTCACATAATAGAGATGACTAAGTGGGTAAGAGAGCTTGTTTTTGTCCAGAGGACCAAGCGTTCAGGTCCCAACACCCAAGTCAGGTGGCTCGCAACTGCCTGAAACTACAACTGCACACAAGATCCAATCCCCACTTGCCTCAGTGGGTACCTGAAGACATAATAAAATAAAAACCTTTGGGGCAGCAAACATGGATCAGTGGTTAAGAGCACTGGCTATTCCTACAGAAGACATGGGGTCAGTTCCTAGCACCCACATGGTGGCTAACAACCATCTGAAAGTCCGGTTCTAGGGTATCTGATGCCCTCTTCTGACCCCCGAAAGCACCAAATGACATGGGTACACTTCTATATATGTAGACGTAACTCATACAGATAAAATAAATTTTAAAAAATTTAAAAAATAAAAAAAATCAAACTTTTAAAATAATAGTTTCACATGGCCGCCAATGTACATGCAAATCATTGTTGACTGAAGTGTTGTGCCATCAGTAACTGTAACTGAATACTGTTTAACTGTGAAAATGTGTGAACACTGACCACATATTTCTGAAGAAATATAATGTTGATCCAACAATAAAGTAGGACACACCAAACATAAATTAAAACCACCTGTAAAAAAATATTCTTAACTGATTTGGTTGAGCAGTAGAGATTTAGGGACCTATAGAGTCTGGAAACGAGCAAAATGTTAACCCAAAATTTACATGGCATAGGGAGGAGACTAAAGTGTGAACAGAACACATTATGGCCTATAGGGCTAGTGATCTTTTTGTTAAACTGGGTCATATGTATCTAAGTGTTATTTCATGAACAGCTTTTCTTTTTTAATTAATTAATTTTTTTTTTTTTTTGGTCTTTTTGAGACAAGGTTTCACTGCAGCCCCAGCTGGCCTGGAACTTGCTATGTAGACCAGGCTGGACTTGATCTCACAGAGATCCCCCTGCCTCTGCCTCCCAAGTGCTGGTTAATTAATTTAGTTTTATATGAGTGTTTTTTTGTGCCTGTATTTAAGTGTACCACGTACAAGCAGTGCCCATGGAGGCCACAAGAGGGTGTTAGATCCCTTAGAATTGGAGCTATGGAAGGTTGTTAGCCACTATATGGGTGCTGGGAACTGAACCTGGGTCCTCTATAAGAGCAGCTTAACCGCTGAGCCATCTCTCCAGCCCCATGAACCAACCTTTTAAAGTGAATATATACTATTTTACGTATAACTTAAAGTTTTCAAAAGTAAGACAGCTACACAAGGATGCTTTAAAAAAAAAAAGTAACGCAGAAACAAAAATCTAGAGATTTTCAAAGCAGGGCTAGGAGATGGCTCAGTAAGTAAAGCCCTTGCTGAGCATGCTGGAGGATCTGAACCCAGAGCCCAGAATCCATGCAAAGGTCCCACGTGGTTGTAGGACTTTGTCCCAGCACTCACAGGGGGAGGAGGAGGAGTCCTCAGAGGTGTGCAGGCACCGCCTGGTGTACACAGTGGCAAATGAGAGCAAGGGACCCTGTGTCCACGAGCAGGGGACCCTGTCCCAACCAAGGTGGGAGAGATCAGCACCCATAGTTCACGTCTGACCTCCATGTCTACCCGTGGGAAGTTTGCACATGCATGTGCACACACACACACACACACACACACACACATTTTTTTAAAGTTTATCAAAACAGAAAGAAGGCAACATCTTTTAAAATCTTAATGTTTCTCACCAGCTGTGATGGCGCTCACCTTTAATCCCAGCACTTGGGAGGCAGAGGCAAGCAGATCTCTGTGAATTCAAGGCCAGCTGGGTCTACATAGTAAGGTGCAGGCCAGCTGGGGCTATAGGGAGACCCTGTATCAAAAAGACAAAAGACAACAATCAATGCTTTTCATGTCCCTCAACTTTAAAAGAATTAAGCCAAGGGCCAGGAGGGATGGCTCAGTGTTTAGAGCACATGGCAGAACACCCACATGGCAGCCAACACCATCTGCAACTCTAGTTCCAGGGGGAGTCTAATGCCCTCTTCTGACCTCTGTGGACATTGCACAACACAGGAACGCTTACATACATGCAGACAATATCATACACATAAAAATAAAAAAATTAAAAATGTTTTTAAAAAAAGAATTAAGCCAAAACAAAGATGTTGCTGGTTTATAGTCGAATGAACCAATTTGCCAATTATTGCTGAGTCAGCTGGAGGCTTAAAAAACACAAAGCACTTCATGTACACTGAGTTCTCAATCACCAGTATATAAATGACAACTAAGTACATCTTCTGACTTGGGAAACAGAAGAGCAGAAGGTACGACCTCAGCTCATGTCACAGAGGGAACATTGGGCTGAGACCAAAGATTGCTGTGGTCCACCGAATGAAACAGCCACTCAATAAACCAATGATTTTAAGGAGATATATAATTGGTGGTGTAAAAAAGCTTTTTTCAAAGATTAAAAAAAAAAAAAAAACACAACCAAAAAAAGGACTAAATGCTTCCTCCTCCTTTCCTCTTTCCTCCTCCCTTCCATCCTTCTGTCTTTTCGTTGCTTCTTTTACTGCATAGCAAGTTACAAAAGGATTAGCAGCTTAAATCAAACAAACTTTCTTTTTCCACAGTGTCCCTGGGTCAGGCACCCAGGAACAGGTGCACTAGGCTTGTGTTCAGTGTTCGCTCTCATCAACATGAGGCACTGGTGGGGACTGTGTTTGCACCGGAGGCTCAGAGCCCCTTCAGAGTGGCAGATTTAGATCCTGTAGCTGTAGGCTGAACTCCTAGATTCTTGTTGAGGCTTTGCCAAGGGTCACTCTCTGTCCCTAGAAGTCTCTACGGGAGCCTCCTACAATGCACTGCTCCTCCAAGCCAGCCCAAGAGCAGCTCGTATCTCAGTTCTATCTCACTTTGTGCAAGGCCCAGGGTCAGGTCAGGCACGCTCTGGAGAATCACCCTTTTGATGAATATAAATTAAACTGACCTAGGGAACTTAATGACAGTCCCAAACCATAAATTATTCAAAATGTTTGCTGCATACATTTGACAGGTGTCATTGAGTGGGAGAAAGCTGGAGTGACAAAGTCTATCCCAGAGGACCCTGAACCACATGCGGCATGTGGCCTTTATCCTGGCAACCGGTAGAAGCCATTGAAGGATTGAAGGTTTTCAAGAAAAATTTTGGAATCAAATGACCAAGTCTACATTTTAGAAAGATGTCAGGGAGGACAGCAGTAAAATAGAGAAAGAGGCCAGTATACTTGAACGCTAGAAAAGAGAGTATATGGTTTTAAAATAACTGTCAAAGCTACCCACAAAATCCTACGGCATACAGTTGGGTATGGAGGCATATAACCGGGTACGGTGGCACACGCCTTTAATCCCAGCACTAAGGAGGTGGAGGGAGGCAGATCTCCGTGAAATCAAGCCCAGCCTGGTCTACATAGCAAGTTCTAGGCTAGTTGGGGCTATAGAGAGACCCTCAGAAAGCACTATGGCATGCTCTCAAAAATTCATTAATGAAAACTCATTACTGAGCATCTATTGTAGGCTCAGCATAAAAGCTTATAATCGAAAAACAAGTAACTTGTTGTCTTAGTTTGCTATTTATTGCTGTGATAAAACACTGGCCAAAATCGACTTGCGGAGGAAAGGATGTTTTGGCTTGCAGGTCACAGTACATTATCAAGAGAAACCAAGGCAGGAACTCAAGGCGGGAATCTGGAGGCAGAATCTGAAGCAGAGACCATGGAGGAACTGCTGCCCCGGGGCCAGCTCGGCTACCTTCCTTATATAGCCCAGGCCTTCCTGCCCAGGGATGGCACACCCCCCCACCACCACCACAGTGAGCTGGGCCCTCCCACATGAACCAGCAATTTAAAAAAATGCCCACAGGCCAATCTGATGGAGGCCATTCCTGAACTGAAGCTCCCTCTTCCCAGGTGTGTCAGGGTGACAATGACGCTGACCAGCACACTGTTGTCTTTGCTTCGCGCTGCCACAATACACACCCGGCTTCTTTTTTCCTGGTTTGGTTTTATTTTGTTTTGGCTTTTTCAGACAAGGTCTCGTGTAGCCCTGGTTGGCTTTGAACTCTCTATGAAGCTGAGGATGACCTTAGATTCCTGATCCTCCCTCCTCCATTTCCCAAGTGGGGAGTATTAGGCATGTGCTCCTACACCAACTCCACCTGTGATAAAATAGTTTAAGACACAACAGAAATCAAAATACAACTAAAGTTTAGGGCAGACAGGGCATCCCACTGAAATCTGTTCCACTCCTTTTTCACTTATAGTTTTGAGTTAGAACCAAAAGTCTTTCCTAAATTTCCTTAAAATCAAAGTGATGCAGAAAACTTGGTTAGTGATACAGTGTTTGTCTCCATGGGATAAAATGTTCAAGAGAACAAACATTCCTAACAGTCAGACTGGAGGAAACTTTTCCCATGGACCCTCTGTGTTATTTTAAGTAGGGTACTAAGAGTCAGGAGAGTTCAGAACAGCCAGCCACAAGTGCACCTGGGTTTGTCCAAAAAGACCCCTTGATAAAAGAGTGCTGCAGGTGGAGGCTAATGATAAATTTCTACCTAAGGCATCAGATTACTAGTCTTTTGATTTGTCAAAGGGCTTAGAGGTGAAAGGGAGCAGCCCACATTACAATAAATTGCTAACCTCATCTCTTGACTGACTTGTAAATCTTGGGCCTTTTCTGCAACTGACTACTTGCTCAATTCATTTATCAAAATTAAAACTAGCTTTTCAGAATACTGCCCTACAAATCCCAAGGAACTCTGATAGATTAACCTTTCGAAGATCCTTCCAGGCTGAACACCAGATGGGGACAGAAACAGTAGTGATTAATGGTGCCTATCTAAGGTCTGGGGAGGATGCCTACAGGCACTTCCCAACATGATGGGAGAAGTCTGCTACTATCAATGTTAAGAAAGCACACACCCAGTGCTCTCCGACCTAATGAAACGTTCCCAATTAACAGCTACAGCATGCTTAGGAATTCTCTTTTACATAGGTACCAGAGGTTTTTATAACTGCATCAGACTTCCTCAATGTGGTGAAACAGAACTCACTGCCTCAGCCGTGTGTGTTGTGTACCTGTTTGTGAGGTGTACATGTGTGGGTGTTCTCGTGGGTACAGGTGCACAGACACATGTGTGTGGAAGCCACATCAACACTGGGTATCCCACTTCACCTTTGGGTGGTGTCTCACTGTACCTGGAGCTCACTGAGTCAACTAGGCTGGCTGACCCATCAAGCTCCAGGGATCTGCCTGCCTGCACTTCCATATAGCAGTGTGGTTGCAGGCACTTCCTGCCTTGCCCATCTTTTTGACATGGGTGCTGGTGATCTGAACTCAAGACCTTATGCCCCATGCAGCAGGCACTAGACTAACGGAGCTGTCTCCCGAGCCCCCATCTCTTTAAAAAGCATCTCTGGGTGAAGCAACACACAGAATAAGATCAGAAATCCAGAATAAGTCAGTCTTCTATGATGCTCTTATGGAAAGGGGACTTTGGTTAACATTTTTATCGTGAGGTTTCTGCAGTTTGCATGACACCCAGTCTAGATACTGTTCTGTCTCCTTTTCCCCTCTTTTTTTATAGTCTGTGGTGCTATCTTGGGACCTTAGAGGCATTTCATCCAAATATCCACATTCATGCAGAATGTTCCAGCCTCTTCTAGTACAATCCTTGACATTTTCTCTTCCCTTCGTGAGATGCACTCTGTGAACTGGCTTCTTCTTGCCTCTGAAATGGCAGCGGGACTAGTTAATAGTCCCCTCAGCTCTTCTGCCTCCAAAACAAACTCTCCCTCAGTTGAGAGCAAGTCTGATGATGCTCTCAATAAAGTGCCAGTGAGATGCTGCTACCCACGAAAAGGCACAGGTTAGACCCAGATGGAGACATAAAACAGCATGTGTCCTATCGAAGTGTTTTCACACTCCTTTAATCATATGTTTTGGAATTGTCCCTTTGAATTCTTCAAACCAGTGGCAAACCAGCTTTCCTTTTTCCTTTGGGGGCCTCTAGCTTATAGTGTAGCCATTAACTGGGAATCAAAAGAATATGGGTCACACAAATCCTGTTTGTTTTATCAGTCTCTGAGAAAGCCAGCCTTTTCATGGTTAGCACATACTGTGTGAAGCAGTTTATGTGCCTGTCATTGTCGGTCTTTGCAACTCCAGGATGTGCACTTGGTCACCAGTATCCATTAAAACCTGAGGGACTGAGGCATGCAGAAAGCAACTTGCCTAAAAGTAGTAAATAACAAGCCCCACATTGTACCCTGGTCCCCCAGATCCCAGGTTGGACTCCTTTCAAGAGTCATCATCACCAATGAAGCCCATCATCATCAATAAAGCCCTGGGATGGGATCTAGATACAGGACAGTGATAAGCCTCAGGCTGCATTAGCCAGTGCTCCTGCCCACCCCTATCTGGCCTTCAATTCCAAGACCTTAAAAGCCATCACATAGCTAGTAGTTGGGTGCTGGTCCTGCTAACTGACCAAGAAGACTGGCAACATTATCATCAGAAGCTTGGCATCCAAGCATGAACCTCATGGAGAGGATTCAAGACAGGATGGACAGGTGCTGTACCAGTGTTAATGTTGGGAGTGGGCATAAGAAAAGAAGCTTCAGAACAAATGAGCTGGAGAGAGTGCTCAGAGAATAAAGCACTTGCTGCAGAAGCACAAGGATCTGAGTTTGAATTCCCTTACCCAGTAAAACCAGGCACTGCAGTGCTCATCTGTAATCTTGGTCTTCCTACCACAAGACAAGAGACGAACACTGGAAAATCTTCAAAAATTTAAAACCAGATACCTGGGGGTGTTCAGTGGTGAGTAGCAGGGAGACTCTGCCAACAAGGTGGAAGGAGGACGAAGCTCAGCACTCAAGGTTGTCCTTTGAAGCCCACGAGTGCCATGGGTCACAAACACAAGCAAGCGCGCGCGCGCACACACACACACACACACACACACACACACACACACTACACACAGAAAATGGAAGTGGATGAGGAAGAAGAGGAAGAAGAGGAGGGGGAGGAGGAAGAAAAGGCAGAAGAGGAAGAGAAGGGGGGAAGAGGAGAACGAGGAGAAAGAGGGACTAGAAAAGCCAGAAATTTAACATGACAGGACTCCAGCCTGGGATGGGGTGGGGCAGGGAGACCGTGACAGAGATGGCAAAGGCTCTGAAGCCTAGATATTCCCACGTTCCTTTTACATAAGGACCCCACTTCTTTCAGGCAAATGTACTGCACTATTAACGTTAGCTTTTGCTGTTTTGCAGGAATACTAACGAAGGAAAAGTAAAAGACTGGAAGCAAAAACCACTTGTTTACAGCCAGAATAGTGAGTGAGAGTCCACACAGGGAGGTCCTAACCTGAGCCAATGGCAGGACAAGGAGAAAACACAAAGCTCTCCCTTGTATTAACTCTCAGACCAAAGTACCTGAAGAGAAAGAACAGCCTGCAGGACTTGCTTATTTTTGCCAACAGCTTCCGCCTGAGGGCAGCTGGAGCCACAGCTCTGAGCCTCAGGTGGAGCTCAACATCAAGATGCCAGGAGCACACAGTGGACAGAGCTTCACTTCGTGACAGCCAGAAGGCAAAAGAGAACAAGAGCCCAGGAACCTGTCTAAGCTTCAAGGTCCCACCCCCTAACGCTGTGACCCCCTTCTACCATTTCCCTAAGCAGAGCCACAGGCAGGAAATGAAGTGTTCGACAGGGGGGCCTGTGGGGAATGTTTTATATTCAAACCATAACCCTAGTTACTTATTAACTTATTTACTGTCCCTAGTTCATAGCTTCCAAGAGAGCAGGGTTTTAGGGATGTTTTGTTTTTATTTTCTGGAAAGCATCTTGTCATAGAGCCCAGCCTGGTCTCAAACTCTTGAAACTCCCAAAATACGCTCTTCAGAGTGCTGAGGTAACAGGGCGTGAATTTCTGCTGGATACCTATGGCCCAGGACGCTACCTCACAGAACCTAAATAAACTTGTTTAGAATGAATGAAACAAATGATCATATTCAGCAGACCAGAGAACGGGATGCCTGAGAGAATAACTAAAAATTCTAACTTAGTTCAAGAATAACATAAAAGAGTTCTGAGCTGTCTACAGGATTCCTGAGTGACGTATGTTCATGGTTTAAGAAACAGGAAGGCATTCAAAACAAGGGAAAATAAAGCATATTGGAAAGCATAGGGCTCTGACCAACCACAGAGACAGTGTAGTTCAGGCTGGATACCGGGGCCACATATTATAAAGGTGTGGGGTTTTTGGTTTTCATTTTTGTATTTTGGGTTTTTTTTTCCCCTGCAGTGTTCAGAAGCCCAGCAACAGGCACAGAGAAAGCAAGTGTTTAGTTATATCTTAAACTTTTTTTAGAAAATTACCAACTGCTTCACTACCCATTTTAAAAGTTGACAGCAATCAGAAAAAATCTAGACTTTGGAAAACTACAGAAAAATAACTTAGTTCTCTCAACAAATAAATGAAAGAGAGAGAGAGAGAGAGAGAGAGAGAGAGAGAGAATTACAGAGTAAAAAAAATAAAACCAGAGCTGTACATCTATAATCCCAGTACTAAAGAAGCCGAGGCAAAGTACACAGCAAGATCTTGTATCGCAAGTAATAATAGTATATAATCAACCAATCACAATATGAAGGCTTTACTTAGATACTAATTACAAGGAGCAAATTATTTAAATGTTTTAAATTTCCACTTAAGAGCCATTGGAATTTTGAATGTTAACTGTATTTCAGAATTAATACTTCAGGAGTACTGGCATTGTGGTTATGTTGAAGTATCTTCATAAATAAGAGATGGACTTACAGATGAACTTTGCTACAGAACTTAGTTCCAAATAATAGAGGAAGTGGGACAGTGAAGGACACAGAGCCATCAGAGTTTGACAGGTTTGAAGCTGAGCGACAGACACAGAGATTCAGTGTGCAGTTTCATATGGGCTTCAGTTTTGTATTATAAATCTTGTTGGATGTAATAAAATGAAATTCTATTCAGCAAATGGTGTAAAAATGGCAATAGTTCTAATGCACAGCTACAGAGAAAGGAAAAAGGAGAAAACAGTTTGAAGGAACCGGAAAAGGCAGAAAAATTAAAAGGACTAAAACACAGAGACAGAAAGGCATAAATACAAAGAGAAAGCAGCATAGATTACAAGACAGACTTGTGACGTTATATTACCACCTTGTGGCCTGTTAGGATATTGCCTGGGGTCTCAAACTGGGATGCTCTTCATACCTGTAGGCATTTGCTCTGTGCATCCTGGCTGTAGCTGAGGTCAAGGTCAGATCTGAGCTTCAGACTGGGGGGCGGGGGGAGGGGTTTCTTATTTGAGGCATAAACTTCCTTGACTTTCCTAGGAGTTTCAGAATCCATCTCTATTTGTCACAATATTCCATAAGCCTTTTGATCCCCACTTCCCTCCTCCCCTTTGATCTCATCATATCTTCCCTTCCTCTGGAGCCGACTAGCCTTCATCATCTACTCTGCTGTCCGAGTATTCCACTGTGAACGGAAGTACCCAGAAAAAAAACAGCCCACCTATGTTAAACATTCTAGAAGACTAATTACAACTCCCATGACTGAGGACAGCTACAGTCAAAGTTGTCTTGGGCTCTCTTGAGCGCCGTTAATAAGCATTTATTTCCCACCTCTATGTTTAACCTAACATCCTTGTGACTACTGGGTGATAGCCTGCGGGACTGTACTAACAGACCATTAGCTTCCAACAACCCAAAGGCTCTGAATGTCACTTGACAGCATCTGGGCCCATAGCAGAGACTTTCCCATTTGGCTCTAGGCCACCTACATATGGGCTACATATGACATGCTGTCTCAGGGCTGGAGAGATGGCTCAGTGGTTAAGAGCACCAACTGCTCTTGCAGAGGACCCAGGTTTGATTCCCAGCACCCACATGGTGGCTAAGAACCATCTTCAAGTCCAGTTCCAGGGAAATCCGACACCCTCTTCTGACCTCCGCAGCATTATATGACACGGGTTCACAAACCTACATGCAGACAGTACATTCATACACATAAAAAATAAAATAAAATAAAAATGACATGCTGTCTCAGAACACCAAAAGCTGAGGATATAGCTCGGTGGTAAAGTGCTTTCCTAACATCTGAGAGGCTCTACATTCATTATCCATCCATCATATGTGCATGCACCTGCAGAGCCCACCCCCATGGTGGTGGTCATAACTTTGATGAAGAAAACAAGATACTAGGTGGAAGAAATATCTTGAATGGAAACTGGCCAGAATTAACACGAATTGGCTCTTAATCTCTGTAAAAGAAAAACCAGATGTGATAATGTGCTCCTTTAATCCCAGCACTCCAGAGGTGAAGGCAGGAACAACAGGAGTTCAAAGTCATCCTGCACTACATAGCAAGTCCGAGGACAGCCTGAACTTGCAATCTAAGACCATTCCCTTCCAACACACCAAATGTGAGTCTTCTGGAAATACATGAAAATATGCATATTAGAACCAGAATTTCACTTAGAGGAATTGAAACTGTCAATGAGTAGAGACCTCGCTATAAGGGGACAACAGTGTAAATATGACTTAGTTTGGGAAAGAAACTAGGATGCTAAAGATATTCAGAGTGGAAGCTTCAAAGCAGACTGTAGTGTAATCTATAAAAGAATCCTAGATAACTACTAATAAGGAAAATCAGGGCTAGAAATGTGTACAGTGCAGTGGTGAGTACTTTCCTGGCATGTTCAAGACCATTGGGTTCAATCGCTGGCTGGAGAAAGGAGAGGGGAGGACAGAGAAGGGAGGGCACAGGAGGGGAGAGAGAAGGGAGACCAGAAGGAAGGGAAGAGGAATGGAAGGGGAGGGGAGGGGGGGAGGAAGAGGGGAGGGGGAAGGGAAAGAAGGGCAAGGGAGGGAAAGATAGGGAAGGGGAGGGAAAGAGAAGGAAGGAGAGGAGTGAGGAAGAGAGAGAAGGCAAGAGTAAGGGAGGGAAAGGAGGAAGAGAGGAGGGGAGGGAAGGGAGGGAAAAGGTGAAAGTTATCCTTTTAAAAAGGAAAATGAGCCAGGCGTGGTGGCGCACACCTTTAATCCTAGCACTTGGGAGGCAGAGGCAGGCGGATCTCTGTGAGTTCAAGGCCAGCCTGTTCTACAGAGTGAGCTCCAGGCCAGTTGGAACTAAAGGGAGACCCTGTCTCAAACAGACCAAAAAATAAATAAAATAAAAAAATAAAATAAAAAGGGAAATGCTGGTCTAAAACAATCACGCTCAGTTTTCTAGTACTGGTGTTCATTTCTACCATGGACCAATCAAAACACGCATAAACACACACACACACACACACACACACACACACACGAAACTTGAACTATAAAATTATATAGAACATATATGATGTAGGATTACAATTTAATTTTGGTTTCTATATAGTTTATTGCTCTACAGTGAAAGATGCTGCCTTTATAATAAGAAAAATAGATGCTATTTTCCTAAGAGAAGGGGAAGAAAGGCTGGTTCCCAGGGGCCATTAAGAAAGGAAAGCTGGCCCAAACTTTAAAAGCCCCAGAATCTTAAAAGGAAAGGACTACAGAGCTGTACAGAAGGTTAAGGCAATTGGTCAGCAATGCCTCAGTGTCAAATACTCGGATCAATATGTATGGGATCAATGTCAGTGAATGAAAATTACTTGGAGAAGAGGGAGGTGGAAGAGAAAGGTGGTGTCTGTCAGTATCACGGGTCGGACACCCTCCCCCTATTGCCCCACCACACCTTAGAAAACTCTAAAGGCTTCTCTAACCATGGACCTGGGAAAGGTGTGTGTGGAAGAAGCGTGGGAGGGTGCAGGTTCCCATGAGTGCCCCATTGCCTCCTGGCGTTCCAACACTCTGTGCGCATTGGTGCTGCTGCTAGGGGAGGTTGAAGAGGCGTGGCCTTGCTGAGGAAGCACGGTACTGGGGGCGGGCTGTGAGCGTTCAGAGCCTGGTCTCATTTCAAGTGTCTGTTTCCTCCTGCTTGAAGATATGCTTCTGAGTTTTCTGTTCTTTTGGACTCTTGCCATGACTCCCTTCCATGATGGATTCTAACCCTTCTCAACCATGATGGCCTCTCATCCTCCCCTCCATGATGGACTCTCCCCCCTCCCCTCCATGATGGACTCTCCTTCCTCTCCTCCATGATGGACTCTCCTCCCTCCCCTCCATGATGGACTCTCCTCCCTCCCCTCCATGATGGACTCTCATCCTCTCCTCCATGATGGACTCTCCTTCCTCTCCTCCATGATGGACTCCCCTCCCTCTCCTCCATGATGGACTCTCCTCCCTCTCCTCCATGATGGACTCTCCTCCCTCTCCTCCATGATGGACTCTCCTCCCTCCCCTCCATGATGGACTCTCCTCCCTCCCCTCCATGATGGACTCTCCTCCCTCTCCTCCATGATGGACTCTCATCCCTCTCCTCCATGATGGACTCTCCTCCCTCCCCTCCATGATGGACTCTCATCCTCGCCTCCATGATGGACTCTCATCCTCTCCTCCATGATGGACTCTCCTCCCTCTCCTCCATGATGGACTCTCCTCCCTCTCCTCCATGATGGACTCTCCTCCCTCTCCTCCATGATGGACTCTCCTCCCTCCCCTCCATGATGGACTCTCCTCCCTCCCCTCCATGATGGACTCTCCTCCCTCCCCTCCATGATGGACTCTCATCCTCTCCTCCATGATGGACTCTCCTCCTCTCCTCCATGATGGACTCTCATCCTCTCCTCCATGATGGACTCTCATCCTCTCCTCCATGATGGACTCTCATCCTCTCCTCCATGATGGACTCTCCTCCCTCTCCTCCATGATGGACTCTCCTCCCTCTCCTCCATGATGGACTCTCCTCCCTCTCCTCCATGATGGACTCTCCTCCCTCCCCTCCATGATGGACTCTCATCCCTCCCCTCCATGATGGACTCTCCTCCCTCTCCTCTATGATGGACTCTCATCCCTCTCCTCCATGATGGACTCTCATCCTCTCCTCCATGATGGATTCTCATTGCCCTGGAACTGTAACTCCAATACACAACTCAGTTCCTCTCCCTCCCACCTGGATATGCATCATAAGACTAGGCTTCCTGCCTTTAACCAGACTGCTCTAAGTGCTTAAAACATAACACTCTTTCTAAGTGCTTCAAACTTACCTGAGGTTAGATTTCAGCAAAATTTTTCATTAATTACAAGGAAAATGCATCAGAATGGATTTCTGGGGACTGGGGAGATGGCTGTCAGGACAGTGCTCACTGTGCAAGCCTGGGGACCTAAGCCCGGATCCCCAGAATCTATAGCCAAAGCTGGGCATGGTGGCCTGTACTGTAAGCTCGGTGCTGGGGAGGCGGAAGCAGGAGCAGCCCGGGGCTCACTGCCAGCTAGCCTGGCCCAGGGGTGAGCTCTGGCCTAGTGAGGCCGTCTCAAAAAGGTACACAGCAATCATTTCTTCTTTTTAAAATTGTATGTGTATGCATGCACGCAGGCATGTGCAGCCACATACAAGTCTGAGCAGAACAAAGCCTGAGTTGGCTGGGCTATCTGATTCTGTAAACAAGGTAGAGAGTCAGATATTTGTTCAAAGGGGAGAAAGGGAAACTGAGGCTGTGGTGGTTTGAATAAGCATCCCCGTAGGCTCTGGGTACTGGGACATGGTCTCCAATTCCTGGTGCTATCTGGGGAGAGTCACGGAGCCTTTCGGAGACCTTGGAACCTGCTTCCTGCGCCTGCCTGAAGACCTGATCGATCAGCCATCCGTCCCAGCCGCCTCTGCTGCTATTACTCCCCACCATGATGGACTCTTACCCTGTGGAGCTGAAAGCCAAAGGAACTCTTCCTTCTGTAAGTTACATTGGCCATGGTGTTTTATCACAGCAACAGAAACGCAATACAGATGCCTTAGGACATCGAGCTGACAACAGTCCTAAATTTAGCTGGTCTTGGCACCACAGACTTTTAAATTACTTTAAGATGCTCCAAAGGACAGGATGATGGCAGAGACTCGCTCACATCTAACAGCGCTAGGAATCTGCACCTGTTTCCACTACTCAGACTCCCTGTGCCACCCCTGCCAACGTTTTGGTAGTTTTTGATAACCTCTCCGGGGAATGTAGTTCAGTGGTAGAGCATGAGACCAACATGCATGGGACATACATCCAATCCCCAGTAGCAGGGGAAGGGGGGAGGTCCTACAGCCATTGAGTGGAGGTACAGAATAGGCTCAACTCCCTGTTTCTGGCAATGGAGCATGGTCTGACTCCCAGAGCACTGTTGTCCCCGTGAGTCACGAAGGCTTTAGAGGACAACCATCCCAGAACTCGGGCTGATGGCCTTGTGTCAGGTCCCTCTGCATGGGCCTCCCTGTGGCCTCCGTGTAATCTGTTCAACCCCAGCATGTCCAGAATCAGGTCCCTCTGCATGGGCCTCCCTGTGGCCTCCGTGTAATCTGTTCAACCCCAGCATGTCCAGAATCAGGTCCCTCAGCATGGGCCTCCCTGTGGCCTCCGTGTAATCTGTTCAACCCCAGCATGTCCAGAATCAGGTCCCTCTGCATGGGCCTCCCTGTGGCCTCCGTGTAATCTGTTCAACCCCAGCATGTCCAGAATCAGGTCCCTCTGCATGGACCTCCCTGTGGCCTCCGTGTAATCTGTTCAACCCCAGCATGTCCAGAATCAGGTCCCTCTGCATGGACCTCCCTGTGGCCTCCGTGTAATCTGTTCAACCCCAGCATGTCCAGAATCAGGTCCCTCTGCATGGACCTCCCTGTGGCCTCCGTGTAATCTGTTCAACCCCAGCATGTCCAGAATCAGGTCCCTCTGCATGGACCTCCCTGTGGCCTCCGTGTAATCTGTTCAACCCCAGCATGTCCAGAATCAGGGCCCTCCCCATGGACCTCCCTGTGGCCTCTGTGTAATCTGTTCAACCCCAGCATGTCCAGAATCAGGTCCCTCTGCATGGGCCTCCCTGTGGCCTCCGTGTAATCTGTTCAACCCCAGCATGTCCAGAATCAGGTCCCTCTGCATGGGCCTCCCTGTGGCCTCCGTGTAAGAAAGCATGTCCGCTTTCTGCCCTTTTTTTGAGGTCTTCCCTGGCAATTAAAGTATTTCATCCTCACTCAAAGGGACCATTTCTTTTTGTTGTTGTTTTTCCCATTTGATTTTATATTATTCCAAAATATAGGTTAATTCCAAAGCACATTTAGAGATTTACATTTTAACAGTAAAGTTGCATGCATGTAAAAAGAAGTATAACTTTACATTCTTTTTTTTCTAGACTATGAATATTAGTTGTCCTATATGATAGAACACACCATAGGATTACATAAGGATTAATTATGAATGGTTGTAACATGTATCAATAAAAAGAGAAAATATTATTTTACAAAATATTTTTAACTGCTAAATATAATGCAGGTAAAAAGAAAAGAAGTAAACTTTACATTCTTTTTTTAGAATATGAATATGAATATTCCTATATGATAGAGCACACCACAGGAGTACATAAGGATAAATTATGAATGGTTGTAACATGTATCAATAAAAAGATAAAATATTATTTTACAAAATATTTTTAATTGTTAAATATAATCTTTTTTTTTTTTTTTAACAAAAAGATGTCATGTTTTCCCCAAGGAAGTGCTTGAAGGTTCCTCCTTGGCAAACCCAAACAACCATCAATCCTGCCCCTGTGCTCCACACTGGGGTCCCTCCCCCACATGGTCACCCAAATGAGGTCCAGCAAGCATGTGTCCTGTCTTGATCTTCCTGCACTGGCCTCCATGACACAGCATGGGTAGTCAAACAATGGCAGTCTACTCTCTGAAGAGGCTGAAATCCCAGTAGCCACTCAGTCCACACACTGGGCATCTCCGTAGTCCCCATCTGGCATTGAAGGTTTGAAGGATTCTCAAGTTTTATATCTGAAATACAATTTCTCAGACCTTATTGATTATTTATTTCTGGTTATACTTTCCTTTTTGGATGCTTAAGGCCACACAGTCAGCCCAGATTAACCAAGGTTTCTGTTTTCTCAAGGTCAGTTGAGGATCTGGTCCTCAAGGGTCACTCGGGTTTTTTTTGGGGGGGGAGGGGTAGCCCCTGGCTCCTTTTGGTTTTTCAACCACCAGTTCCATCCACTCGAGGACACAGTTAGGTCTTGCTAGACCAGGCTTCTCTCTTTGAAGCATGAGCAGACTTTCCTCTTTATAGACTGTACTCCAGCAGCAGTCCCATCAGTGGATCTCCAAGACCTCCCTGCACAGGGAAGACTAGTGACTCACATTTGCAGGACGTTTCAGGAGATGCCCAGGGGGCCGTTTCTTAGCAGCTTCTGGGAACCCCAATGGGGAACAAGTTTGCATCCCTTTCTGAACCCTTACAAGGATGTTAAATTGCTCATTCCCAGGGCCCTCAGGTCAATGAACTCACTGTTAGCAAATCGGCTCTGTTAGTTTCCTTTTATTTATACATTTATTTACTTAATATTCATTCATTTATAGGGTCTCATGTATCTGTGTATTCCAGGCTTGCCTCAAACAATGACCTTGAACATCTTTATTATTTTACTTTTAAATAAAAACTTTAAATTACTTATTTTGTTTTTGTTTTTATTCTGTGTGTCTGTGTGTGCGCCATGGTGTGCATGTGGCCGTCAGAGGGCAACTCGTGGAAGCCAGCTCTCTCCACCATGAATTTTAGGACTGAATTCAGGTCTCATCAGGCTTGGCAGCAAGCGCCTGTACTCACTGATCCGTCTTGGAATTGATTCAGCTGGCTCTACCCTCCCAGTACTAGGACTGCAGACATGTGCCACCATATATAATTTGTGCAGTGCAGAGATTAAGACCCAAGGCTTGGTACCGGATAGGCAAGCACTCTACCTACCAACTGAGTTACATCTGTCTCTAGTCCTATATAAATTAATCTTAAAAGTAATCATGATTAGCTGGATGTGGTAGCTCAAGCCTTTCAACCCAGCACTCTGAAGGAAGAGGCAGGTGGATCTCTGTGACATTGAGGCTGGCTTGGTCTACACAGCATAATGAGTTCCATCCCAGTTGGGGCTCTAAGGAGACCCTGACTCAAGAAAAACAAATATGTGTACATATACATATATGTATACATACATATATGTGTGTGAATAAGAATAAAATGAATAAAAATAGTATCAAGTTATATGAACCAGGCTCCCTGACTACTCAGTAGAGGAGTACATGCCTTGCATGCATGAGGCCCTGGGTTTGATTTTTTTTTAAAGATAAATGACAAGGGGCTGGAGAGATGGCCTAGCAGTTAAGAGCACCGACCGCCCTTACAGGGGACCCGGGTTTGATCCCCAGCACCCACATGGCGGCCGAAAACTGTCTGAAACTCCAATTCCAGGAGAACTCCAGTTCCAGGGGAATCTGACACCCTCTTCTGATCTCTGCGGCATTGCACGACATGGGTGCACAGACCTGCATGCAGACAGTACATTCATACACATACAGAAATAAATAAAATTAAATCAAAAAATTAAAAAGATAAATGACAAAATTATGCTCACGCTGTAAACCTACCCTACAGCAAATACTACAAAATGGTTGCTAATAAGGAATAGAGGAATAAAAATGGAGGGCATGGATGAAAAAGAGGACTTGGGCTGAGGATACCACTCAGCAGTAGAGTGTGTGCTTAGCATGTGCTTAGCATGTGCACAGCCCTCAATATGATCCCCAGCACTGTGTCTGCAGATAAAAGTAATGAAAGACAATGCTACATTAACCAAAGTGCACATACTCTGCCAAGACCAGCAGGTAAGAACAGCTTCACCAACATCCCTCCCCTGCATCAGCTGCCCTGGCAGGGCCCAGGCTGTACCAAGAACTTTGAAGTACAGGAGCATCAACTAACAGAACACTATAGCCTGTGCAGGAAGGAGTGCACTGAAATTTGGGTGGACAGGTCCAAGCCTGCTGGCTGAGTGGTGGTGGGAGAAAAATGGTGGTGGTCAGCTGTTATAGATGCTGGTGGGAGGGAGGGCCCCAGGTGACACATGGGAGTCCAGGTCAGAGAGTGACAGGCAGAAGAGGGAGATTTGGACATGAAGAGGTCCCCAGTATGGATGTCTGACAGTATCAAGTGAGATGGACGAGAGAAAGTGGCAGATGCTGGATGAAAGTGGGGGCAAAGATGGGAACAGCCAAGTCTCTGTCTCATAGCTGTGTGAGTGTGCCTCCCCACCGTCTCACACCTCCCCACCCTCTCACACCTCCCCACCCTCTCACTCCTCCACCCTGTCTTTATTCTTATTGCAAAAGATAAATAAACTGATGTCAACACTTAAAAGAATTCTGATAAGGAAGGAAGCTCACTGGCGAGCATGGTCAAGTGGTTAGCATTCTCCTTATGGTAAATTTTCTGTTAGAATATTTCAAAGTTGGGGGGGCTGGAGATACGGCTCAGTGGTTAAGAGCACCAACTGCTCTTGTGGAGGACCCGGGTTCAATTCCCAGCACCCACATGGCGGCTAAGAACCATCTTTAACTCCAGTTCCAGGGGAATCCAATGCCCTCTTCTGACCTCCGTGGCATTGCACAACACGGGTGCACCAACCTACATGCAGACAGTATACTCATACTCATAAAAAATAATAAATTAAAAAAAATTTTTTTAAGAATATTTGAAAGTTGGAACTCACAAATCTTTCTGAGTGTTAGGGATGTCACCAAGACACCCTTTTAAAGGCACCTACATGGCCTTCTGCTTCCATGTGGAAGAAAAGGTTCAAGCAGCACAATATTTTAAATTCTTTACAAAACTACCAGGCATGGTGACGCACACCTTTAATCCTAGCACTTGGGAGGCAGAGGCAGGCGGATCTTTGTGAGTTCAAGGCCAGCCTGGTCTACAGAGCGAGTTACAGGACAGCTGGGGCCACAGGGAGACCCTGTCTCGAAAAGACCAAAAAAAAAAAAAATTCTTGAGGCTGGAGAGATAGCCTAGCAGTTAAGAGCACCAACTGCTCTTGCAGAGGACCCGGGTTCGATCCCCAGCACCCACATGGCAGCAAAGAACCATCTGTAGCTCCAATTTCAGGAGAACTCCAGTTACAGGGGAATCCGAGACCCTCTTCTGACCTCCAAGGCATTGCACGACATGGGTGCACAAACCTACGTGCAGACAGAACATTCATACACATACAAAAATAAATAAAATTTTTAAAAAAAGACTTTAAAAATTATTTACAAAACTAGGAAAAAAAGAGCAATGTGAACTAGCTTCTTCAATGTGTTGAGAAGATGAATGTAGCAGTTCTTCATCAACTAGTTACTAAAGTGTTTTTATAAAAAGGATTAAATTTTTCAGCTATTAAGATTCACAGTACAAATAGTTGAAAAAAAAACCAACCATCCTGTTTGTACAAACAGGATGCTGGACTCATGATCTTAGGCTGAATTCAAATACAGAAGAAAAAAAAAAAAAAACCCTACCGTGTCAAGGAAATTTTAGGCTATATGATGGGTAACCTGACTCTCAACTTGATGAGATCCAGAAGTCATCAGTGAGCTGGGCATCTGAGCATGTCTAGGGGATTACTTTGATAGGTGGATTAAGGAGGGGCACTTCCTGGACTGGGGTCTTGAGCTACATGGGCTGAGCACAGGCAAACATCTCTCCTTCCTTTTTGACTGTGGATGTTGTGATCAGCTCCTACCATGATGGACTGCACAGTCAAGCTGTGATCCCCGATGTACCCTTCCTCTCCTACCTTGCCTTTGTCAGATCAACAAGAAAGGTAACTAAAAGAGGATGACTCCCCCACCACCCCTCTTTGCTTACAGTTGTGGGGAGGGCACCAGAGGACACCCTTACTGATAACTACCTTTATCTTTCACAAACAAATTTCTGGCATAAGTCAATAATGTTTGTTTGGGATTTTGCTGACTTACATAAAATATTAGAAGGAAAACAATTACAGGCTTTAGCTACAACTCCCCTGGTGAGAGAAAAGTCATTTACCACTTGTGAAACATTTTTAAAAACTGGGCTGGTGAGATTGCTCAGCAGGGACAGCACTGGCTGCGTAAGTCTTGCAACCTGAGTGTGATTCCCTAGAACCCATATGCGAGAACTGACCCCACAAAGCTGCCCTCTGTCCTCCATCCCCATGTGCTATACATACCTACATACACATCACACACACACACACACACACGAGGACGGACCAGAATAGAACACTGAATTTTGGCCACCCAGAGGAAATTAACTGAAGTTTAACAAAATATTTGCATAATTCCCTCAATTTAGGGACAAATAAATTAAAACCAAACCAAACCAAAGACAGGAAAGAAGGTAGTGGGGAGGAAGGAGGAAAGGGAAAAGGGGTGAGGGAGAGAATATAGTAAAAACTAAAATGAATCTGACTTAAAGACGGTGAGTGTCAGGTTTTTTTGATAGCATCCAAGTCAGAAGCTTTTCCCGAGGTTTGGCTCTTCTCTACAATATCAAATCCTGCCCTCTTTTCCTTCCTTGTTTGCTTGAAAATGTTTCTCAACATTTTTATTCATGCGGGCAGGAAACATTAAAGTTGCTCACATTCACATTCCTAGCAGCGAGGCTCTGAGACTAAAAAATGTTCATCTCAGCAGGCAGAGCGCGCAAGGGCTGCGCGTGGGGAGCCGCACTACTAAGCAGCTGACAATGAGTTAGACTGAGAAGAGGTTTCTTGTGGCAGAAAAACACAGCTGGGGAAGCAAAGATGGCCAGGCCCTGGTTCCGAACACCACAGCAACAGGGCACGGTGGCTCATGTCTGCCACAAAATTTTCCAAAGTGGATTTTCCAACCTTCTTCACAGCCTCCTAGCAGACTCCAAGTGCGGCAATTTGAACCAGAAATGTCCCCCATTACGCTATAGTATGTGGTTGGAATGGGATGGGTCATCTTCCTGATGGGACTGCCTGATGTCATGGCCTCCCCCCAACTACAGACATCCAGCCCCCTGAACCCATGAGCCAAAATAAGCTCCAGGTGCTTCTGGTCAAAGCAACAGAAATCTTACACAATGAATCTTTTTTTTTTTTTTCCCCTCAATTGGCTGTTGAATTTATTTGCTTGATCCATAATGGTTCTGGCAAAAATTAGTTAACCAACACTGAGACATTTGTAATGAAATACTAATTTTAAAAACCTATGACACCTTGATAGAAATTAAGAGTTTACATAAACAAAAGGAAATCTTCAATACTGCCAGCAAATATAAAATGAATGTACTAAGTCTGACAGGACACACAGCAAGAAGGCGTTTATACATTTATATTTGACACAATGAATCTTAACTGCTTAAATCACTCCAAACATACACATTTATGTACTAAAAAGATTTATGTTGACTGACTGGGTGTGGTGGCAAACCCTTTTAATCCAAGCACTTAGGAGGCAGAAGCAGATGGATCTCTATGAGTTTGAGGCCAGTCTGGTCTACATAGTGAATTCAAGGCCAGCCAGAGCTACAAAGTCAGACCATCAGTGGAAAAATAACTGAACATGTATATGTATATGTGTGGGTGCACATGCAGAGGTCAGAGAGGGCATTCTGTGTCCTGTCACTCTCCACCTGTCCCTTGGAGGAAGGCTCTGGAACCTGTGGCTCATGTTTTCCAGTCTGGTCTGGAAGCTAAGCCCCAGAGAACCTCTCTACTACCCTGGGAGCTGGGGTTACAGATCTATGCAACACCTAGCTCACTATGCAGATGCTGGGATTTGAACCCTGGTCCTTGCAGTGCACAGCAAGCTATCTCAGCTGCTGAGTGGTCTCTCTATCCCTTAAGCCTTTTTTTTTTCCCCTTCATTTTTGCCAATGCTGGCATCAAACCCAGGACCTTGCACTTACTAGGCAAACTTGCCCCTCACGAAGTACAACCAGTAAAGTCTTGTATTTCGACATGTTCCATGAGGCAATCTACAAAGTAAGTCAAATAAAAACATGGACACACTATAGTTAGAACCCAACTTTATTGTTACAACCAATGTTTATTTACAGAATATAAATCTCTTCAAAAAGATACATTCCTTCATTTAATCAATGGTAAAAAGCCTTATTAAACAGAAAAAGCCTAAACTTCATTTGTCCTGAAACAGAAATACAGCTTCATTAAAAGTCCATGAACACATAACAGAAATGTACTTTACTTAAGCAGTTACATGAATGAGGCTGTTTTTTTTTTTTTTTATTTTCACTGGCAATGCCATTTTACCCACAGAACAAATTTTACTTAAATTAACAGTAGTAAAAATTAAATTCCAAACATGAAAATATGTAACAACAACAAAAAAGGAAAAAAAACAAGGAAGTATCTCCACTCGCAAACGGATAACAAATTCTCGGGCCCTCAGAGACTCTCTGAGGCACAGCAAACACCTACGTCAAAAAGTTGCATTCATCTGAGAGGTATCAATATGTCAGTGCTGAGACTATCTGTGACTTACAGTATGTACAGAGCAGCATTGGACTACTAGGATTCACATTTGATAAACACAAACTGAAGCTCTATGCCAGTTTCAGAATCAACAGACAGCTAATGCAGTGACAATGACTCACGTGGGTTTCCCTCGCCCGTGGAGCCTACCAAGTCGTCTTCCTTGAATGAGGCCCTTTGACCTACCTGTACAAAAGTTCCTACAGTACAGAACAATTCTCTGTGGAGTCCATCAATTTACAGTTACTTTAGTAGAGATAAATACAGACTACTACTTCAGATTACTGAACAATGAGCATCCAGTATGTCACCACCTCCAAGGAGAGGCATACTGAAGCCGAAAGCATGGCAAGCAAGCACTCTCATCCCTTCCACCACTTTGCAGGTCGTTTCGAGTCTTTTCAAAGCCCCAGGAGCTACTTTATGTGGATACCACTGGGTTCCAACCTGTCTCTGGGAGTTCCTGACTAGAAGTTGGGAAATGTTACCAGAAAGCCTAAATTCTACCTGGCTAGGTTTTCAGGTTCACTTTTCAAACTAGTTTAAATACAGTATGAGGTTTCCAAATTTTATGAACATTCAGTGCTCTATTAAAATTCATTAATGAGATCCAAAATACCACAGACTGGGTAATACAACCAAAAACTGAATTAAGACTGTTTGAAAGAGCACTTTTTTTTACAATTAGAAAAACCACACAAATACTAACAAGCGCAGATGACATCACTGAACCTGCTGCTGTCTTCTGGGTCAGCAGCACAGTGAGCACACAGCACAGGAAGAAGTCGGAGGGAAGCCTACTAGCAACTGGAGTTTTGGATGGACGCCCCAACAGAAGAGTTTAAAGTGCTATGACTGAAGCATCACTGTTTCTAATCCAAAAGTTTGGATTTTCTTCCCTTATCAAATCTTGAGCCAGAAATGAAATTTTTCAATGTTAAAAACTCTTTAAACAAATATAACTCATTTTGTAATACATACTACTGAGTTCAGTCTTCAAGTATTCAAAGTGATGCAAAAAACCCAAGTATTTTCTTCTACAGAAACACAGGCTGGAGTTCCAAAAATGGGGAATTTTTCATTTGGAGCAACTGTTTAACTTAACACTGCAATCACACAACTGACATACTGAAGAGAAAGGCGGTCAATGGGAACTTCCAGAAATGAAAGAGTGCCTCATATGAACGAAACCTCACAGTAAAGTACATTATGAAATCTGATCAAACAAGAGAGGCCAGAGCAGTCCATGGCCAGAGCAGTCCATCCTTTAAGGTCAGGATGAAGCTCTGTGCATTCACACACACACACACACACACACACACACACACACACACACACACTCTCTCTCTCTCTCTCTCTCTCTCTCTCTCTCTCTCTCTCTCTCACACACACACACACACACACACACTCCCGCTCTCCTCCCTCTGTGCGACAGAATCACAAGCATCACCTGTGTGGAGGAGGGCGTGGTGCGGCTAACGACGCTTTCCTGTAATGAAGCTTTATCCACTTTGTGTGGCACCTGGATAACTGACTGCTACAAGAAGACTGAGCCCACAGCACTTTGCACCCAGGTGACTGACTACTACAAGAAGATTGAGCCCACAAAATTTTATACTTTGCAGTATAAAATACTTAAAGCAAGTCAACCTGACAGTCTTGTCATTATACTGTTAATAATGAATGAACTCATCACGTGGAACAGAAGGCTTGTGTGTAATACAAAAAGAAAGGGGTTACGTCAGAAAGGAGAGGTTTCTAGGTAGGGTGTTTGGGGGAATCTTTTTCTTTAAGTTGGAAGTCTTAGTAACACACAAAGTTAAAATAAACATTTTTAGCAAAAAAAAAAAAAAGGAAACATGTCATTTAAAGGCTGTCTTTTACAATCCTATGCTGAACAGCTTCAGAGATCACCTGAGCTACGCTAAGAAGCTAAGACGTCGTTTGTCCTGTGTCTTGTACAGACAGGATTTACATTCACACTGAATTTCAAAGTTTTCTATAGAAAGTGTTAACAGATCTGAAAATGGGAAAGGGGACCACTGCAGATTATAATCAAATTATATTTTTAATTTCCTTTAGCTTCAAACTTTGACTCAAAGAATGGAACTCTATAAATTCATTGGTTCCAGGAATCTAACACAAAAATTAATAGTCAAGTAAAACCTGGAGGAAAGTCATATTAGGCACTGAGAGGCTAAATACTAACATTAGTTAGTACTAAATCAGTACTAGCATTCACTACCCACCAAGCCCGACTTCCAGTTCTTGTTATCTCACTGCACAGCCGAGGTGTGCACTGTTCCCAGGCTACGACCAACAAGCTGGAATATTTCGTGACAGAAAAACTTCTACAGAAGGAAAAGAATGCAGAACAACACACAACCTCGTATGCAGGGTGTAACTCACGCTAATTTACACTGTCTATTTACACTGTGCTATTTACACTCCAGCAGACCTTGTGCTCATATTGATCTCAGATGATCATGTGAACAGTATACCTTGGCTACCACACCTTGTTTCCAAAAGATGGTGCTGGGGGAGGAGGGGGAGAAAGGGGGATCAAATATCATTGGTTGGGTTCAAGATCATACAGGTGTATAAGAGAGGGGTGCAGAAATAAGCAATTTTGCTTGTTAAAGCATCCAGGCCACTGTGGTCTACTGACTGACACTGAACACCCATGAATGCCACTTCTAACAACCATCTTTGTATTTACAATGAGTTTACTGCCACTGGTGATCAGATAAGGCTTAACAAAAGAAGGCAACTGATATCATAGCAAGCCATGGGGCACATTTTGGAGGGATGCATTTGAGCTCCTGAAATCTACCCTTCTTGAGAATCCCTTAAAAGGTCAATACAACTTTGAATCCTACTGCTAGTCTAACACCATGATCCCCCCAAAACCTGTTTGGGAAATAGGAACATCAGAACACTCAAAATTTAGCTAAATAATGGGGGTCAGGGAGCCAACAGTTGCCGTGTGCTAGTCTTTCCCAAGCTCCACCCACCCATGCATTTCCCAGGCAAACGTGGTTTCACGTGGAAGCTATGTTCCTGTCACAGCCATCTCCACCTGCGTCTCTCAAGCAGTGGTGTCTCAGCAGGCTGCCAGCAATCAGCCCACTGGCACCTCAAGTAAGTCTCTGCTCAAAGCATCTCAAGTCCAGACAGAAAGAAGGCTAGAAATATCTTCTCTCCTCCACAGTTCTACAAGACACATACTCTTGGACCAAAAGGCAGAAAGAAAAGAAGAAAAAAAAAATCAAGAGTATCACATCTTTATCATTCTATAATGTTCGACCATGAAGAAAAGTCCACCAAAACCAATTTTTTAAGTTCACTTTAACATTATAAAAAAGCTATTCATTACTTAATTCGTTCCATTTAGGTAACTAGGCAAAGCTGTATTGATCTTACAGTAATATGGTTTATAAAAACAGAAGAGAACATTTACAGCATTGGGGAGGTAGAAACCAAATCCTGGTCTAACACTGTTAAAAGATACAAACAAATCATTTTAAGAGTCTATCAGGTGACTAGGATTGGCCACTGCAAATGGCCATGACTGCGTCTACTCACTCACTAGCTTTCAACACCTTGAGAGAATCCAAATATTTTAAAGCACTTTTCTGAGCATGTAAAGTCATGTGGAATATCCCATCAGACTCACTAGACAAATGATTTCTCTGAGGATAAGTCTGTAGTTGCATACTTTAAATATGAAGATCCAGCAAGCCAACTTTGTGCACAAGCACTTATACAACCAAAGTGCAAAACTTGTCAGACTAACTTAACTGTGACTGCTCAAGATCAAAACTTGAAGCTTCTTTTATACCCAAAGTTCTAACTCCTTGTAATGGTTGCCTCCCTCTTACACCCACAGGAAATACAAACTAACAAAACAAGCTGCAGCAGAAGCGCTCCAGCCGGAGCATCTGCTCCACTCACATCCTCTGTCTGCTAGATCTTCAGTACACAAGCTCCATGTCCTAGCTCAATGTTTCTTTGTGATTATTTTAACTGCTTCAACAACACTATTCTGGAAGTACATTTATCAAGCAATCATTCGGTATCACTCTAAAGACACAAAACCAAACTGAAAGGAATGAATTTGAGTAAGAAAGCATCCTGAACAGTATTTCCTTGCTTCCAAGTAATATGAACTGTGAATGACTGTTTCAAATATTAACAATACCAGCTAGTATTTAATAAACAAAACAGTATTAAGTAAAACAAATTTTTTTGTTAGAAACAAGTTGATAAGGTAAAATTCTAAAAATTGGAACTAGTACCTTAAAAATGACCACATTTAGCATTTGAAAACATGACGTAAGTGTATTTGGTTAACATGAAATCATTATACTCCAGGACTACACAGTAAATATATTTTATATTGTCAGGCTATATAAAGAGACAAATTAATTCTAAGTTATATTCCCCTATAAAGAAATTACTTCCAATATCCAATTCAAAGAAAACACTACCAGCACACAGTGAGAACCTTCCTCCCTGCTAACCAGCACTTCTACAGGAGAATCCAAGTTATCTACACAAGCCAGTTGACTGGCATTTCAAGGATAAATGATTCATTTTACTTACAATGAATCAAGATTTTAGAAAGGTTTCACTGAACAACAAGAATGCTTTTTCTAAAATTAACCTTATTAACAAAACTTTAAAAAAAATTCTCTACAACATCCTCATTACAACACTCAACGAGCAGATGAAAGAGTCAGTCATGTAAATCTGTAATAAATAATTCACATGTAACACAGACCGAATTACCAAGGAAGGGGTGAGGGCGGCGCCATTATGCCTTCTGCAGACTTAACACAGTTCTAACCCGCCACATACTGATACTGAGAGCAGTAAGTGTATGTCTTGACATCATTCTATTTAAAAAATAGATTGGCTGTTTAAGAGGCATAATTTGTAAAGCAAGATAACCAAATTAAATGTCTTAACAAATATTGGCTTTTTGGAATTTCTTAAGAAAACATCCCCCAGCAGTGCTCGGCTCCAGGAGAGCAGGCAGCGAGGCCTCTTCTCTACTCTGGCACTTTGAGCGCAGTGACCTCAGGCTTCATTTTAAAGTACTGGTTAAAGCGAACAATCGCATACCTAAAGAGGAAAGAGAAACAAGGAGACCGAAGTCAGAGCTGAACATCTTCACTGTCATCTGCTCCCTCACCATAGGATGGACTGTGGCTTGTTGCGCCACCTACTGGAAATTTTTCCAGGGCTGAGAACACTAGCAGCTTAAGCCGCTTCTCGCAGGACCGTCTTCTGACAGCTGACTGCAGACAGTGTTACATACTTATATACACATTACAGACAGAATCTGCAATGTCCTGTCAGCTTAAGCCGCTTCTCGCAGGACCGTCCTCTGACAGCTGACTGCGGACAGTGTTACATACTTATATACACATTACAGACAGAATCTGCAATGTCCTGTCATTTTACAAGCTACTGCAAAGCAAGGTAGAGAAAAACAGCACTGAACAACTAAAGCCAACTTACCCCAGGAAATCAAACTCGATCGTGGAGTATTTAGCTTGAATCAAAGCCCAGAGTCCCCAAAAGAAATGAGAAGCCTTTAAAAGAAGAAAAATCAAGAATCATGAAAAAATACTTTTGTCAACAGTTCAGGATTGTCGATTCTTTGCATCTATTCCTTTCATCTCCACATGTATGAAGGCTGAGCCCAGACCACTGAGCAACATGCTAACCACAACATCATCTTTGTTCTGTTCATTTTTACAGAAAATACTGAAGTGTACAGCTAGGTCACTTACGATGACTACTATCTACCCCGGAAGAGGTCCTGTGTACACCAGGAGAGACTGTACAAGGTAAGTCAGAAAGTAGCCCAGATCTTCACCTTTGTCTACACCAGGAGAGACTATACAAGGTCAGAAAGCAGCCCAGACCTTCACCTTTGTCTCAAGCAGATGCCTGTGCTCTGCCCAGCCCTCACCTAGCCCCTGAACTCAATCTCACCGTACAGCCCAACCTGGCCTCAAATGCACAACTTTCCACTCACCTAC
Organism: Rhizomys pruinosus; assembly: GCA_009823505.1. Taxonomy (NCBI): domain Eukaryota; kingdom Metazoa; phylum Chordata; class Mammalia; order Rodentia; family Spalacidae; genus Rhizomys; species Rhizomys pruinosus. Next base: position 277,738 of record VZQC01006020.1, on the reverse strand, counting down.
CAGAGTACAGGAATTACCAGCCTGTACCACCAGCCCAACAACCAAGTGTTTTCTATGGCTGTTATTTACTAGCAGGCTTTCCTCTTAACGGTTATCATCAAAAGCCTTTGCTCTTGATATAAAAAAATAATCAAAAACCAAACTGAAATAATATATTTCAATTTAAATATAATTAAATGTGAAAATGTATACGTGACAAACATCTGGACAATTTTATTAGCTCCATTATACAAAACATAAGTACATATGCCTATCAGTGAAAAATGGATCCTAGGACTTAAAGTTATTATGTGATTAGCAATTATAATTGTGTATATGCTTTATAATTAATTTTTAAAATTACATTTGTTTAGTGTGTGTGTGTAGGTCAGAGGACAACTTGTATAGTCAAAGCCTTCCACAGCAGGGGTTCTGGGAGTTGAACTCAGGTCTTTGGGCTTGGGGACAAGCATTTTTTATCCGCTAAGCTATCTCAGTGGCTCACAATTTTTAGTTAGACATACCTTAAAATTCTAACACAAAAGCCAGGCTCTTAAGACAGTTCAGCAAGATATCAGGTGTGGTGGTCTTTAACCCCAGCACTTGAGAGGCAGAGACAGGTGGATCTCTCTGAGTTCAAGGTCAGCCTGGTCTACACAGTGAGTTCCAGGCAAGCTGGAGCTACAGGGAGGCCCTGTCTCAAAAAAAAGCCAAAAAATAAAAAGATAATTCAGCAGATAAGAATCTCAGCTTGCCCCACAGACCTGAAGACCTGAGTTTGATCCTGGGACCCTATGGTGGAAATAAAGAAATTACTCCTCAAAGTTGTCTCAAAATAATTTTTTTCAATTGGTTACTGATTGTATTTAAACTTACCAACGCAAATTGGTTGACTTGAATGAAGAGTGTTTCTACCTCCTTTTCCGTGACTTCAGTGCCGAAGCCCTTATACTCCTTGTAGGCCTCCAGGTAGGCACGCAGCCACTGGCCCTGCAGGTCTCTGTCCGGGTAGAGACTATAGTCTACAGCACTGACACCTAAGGAGTAACAGACTAGTTAGGAGCACTTCCTAAGTCAATGTGGGGCTAGGAAAGAACTACTACCAACTCCAACATTTTTTTTTCATTGAAAAATACTGAAACATTCCATTTCTGCCTATAATACCAGATGGCCCTAAAACAATGGACCAAAAACATTCTGAATCCCAGCTTCAATCCAAGGCACACAACTGTTGGGCCCCTTAGTCAACTGTCACTGCTTCAATTTTTACCCAAAGGCATGGCTTGAAGAAGAGCAAAAACCCCAACCCACATTTTAACAAATTCCCTGGGTGATCTTAAGCATAAGGATTGCAAGATTACCCCAAATTGTTCTCTAAAGCAGCCATAACTCCTAGTAAATATATTCATACTGAAACCTTTAGCCACACATTTAATTGTTACTAAGTTGCAAAAAACAAAATTTACTTCAACTGTACCTTTCAGCTCTATATTTTTTTGTTGTTGTTACAGCTCTATATTTTCTTTTTTTTTTTTTTAATTTTTTTATTTATTTCTGTATGTGTATGAATGTACTGTCTGCATGCAAGTTTGTGCACCCGTGTCAAATGCCGCGGAGGTCAGAAGAGGGTGTCGGATTCCCCTGGAACTGGAGTTCTCCTGGAATTGGAGTTTCAGACGGTTCTCAGCCGCCATGTGGGTGCTGGGGATCGAACCCGGGTCCTCTGTAAGAGCGGTCGGTGCTCTTAACCGCTAGGCCATCTCTCCAGCCCACAGCTCTATATTTTCTATGTCTATCTTTTCCATTTCTTGCTTTGAAAGGAAAGAAAAAGGGGAGGGGAAGGGAAAACAGAGTGGAATAAGGAAAGGAAGAAGAGCCCTTAGCACTGTTCGATAGCCACAGTCTACAGAGTTTCTACGAACCCGCCTGGTTCTTCATAATTAATCTAAACCAACCTCTGTAATCTTGTAATTTTCACTTCTCCTTCAAGAATTTTACATCCCACATACAAAAATCTCATCTTACTGCCCTCTTTCCCATCTGCACACTCACATCTACCTAACACCCAGGCTTTAGCTCAGTTGTGTTTCCTTCTTCACAGCCTGAACAGTGCAAGAAGGTGACACCTCATTCCAGTTCCCCTCCTCCAGATAAGACATGTGTAATTCATGGATTAACATATCCAAACATGTGTCTATGCTAAAGTAACCTACCATAACTATTAGTGCTGCTTAAATACCTATATATCTAATTGCTTGTTCTTCATTAGTAGGATCGAAAGGTTATTCCTGGACAAACTGTCAGCCCATGAAAGGAAACAGCCAGAATTGACCAGA
>VZQC01006020.1:258189-274953 GCA_009823505.1 Rhizomys pruinosus | reverse complement strand
TAAAAAAAAAAAAAAAAGACATGTGTCATCACAACCCTGCCTGCCTGCCTCCCTCCCTCCCTCCCTTTCTTCCCTCCCATCCTGTCCATCCTGTCCACTATTTCTAATGGCAATTAAGAAAGTCATCTTGGCAATCTCCTTTCTCCAGAAATTGGTGAAAACAGAGAAAGAAGGTCAAGCATTAAGGACATGTCACTCCAGCTCCCACACTGTGTTCCTTTAAAAAAAAAAAAAGAACTGAAGATATTATTTCAAGCTCAATAAATTACTTCAATAAAACCTTGGATCTTACCTGCAAATTCATTGAAATGGTTTCCAATATCATATGCCAGGTAGTTATATCCAGAATACTCATAATCAATGAACTGGACTTCGCCTATGTAAGACACAAAAACAAAGCAAATAAGAACTCGCATACAGAATTGGAAACCCCTATGCTATTTGTAATTACATCACTTCCCATATCTGTCTCAATGTGTGTGCTTGGTTACATGCACTTCTGAGACAACACAGGGCCAGGCTGTGAGTTTTGTGGCAATGAGCTTTACAGAGTTCAAATGATCAACAGCTTGTCACCAACACTGCTGCCCCCTTTATTAAAATAAAGCAAAATTATAGCCTTTCCAAGCTCTAACAGAAGCAGGGTATGTTTGTCACCACAAGGGGGCATCAGTAACTTAAAATTCAAGTTTAATTAGAAACAACTGTCTTGAAATTGTTAATAAACTATCTTAACAAAACTTGACCTACAATAATGGTAATTTGGCAATCGTATCTACCTATGAAAATCAAATATATTTGAAAACCAGTTCTGTAAATCTTACAGTAATGCTATACTAACACTTGCTATGGATTTTTAAAATTTATTTGGAACACTGCATAACTCAGTTCCCCATATCTCAGCAGAACTGAGGTAGTATTTTTAACATTTAAAAAGAGCAGTGATGGAGTTTCTTTCTAATGTTTGCAAGTTTTAGAAATGTTTACATTAGTTAATTAAGATTCCCATTCTTGCTTTGCTACCTAAGTGTGTGTGTGTGTGTGTGTGTGTGTGTGTTATAGACATATATGTTGTAATTCTGTAAAGATAATTCTATTTTCTCTTTATAAGTGAAAAGCTCCTTGGGAATTTTTGATTGAGTACTTATTACTTGTAAATACACAAAGTGTATATCAACAAAAGAAACAAGAGGAAGGAGTAAGAGATGTTTCAAGCAAAAAAACAAACAAAAAAAAACCTAATCCAAGTCACTGTCTATACCACAGGTCACAAACCTGGTCTACACAGAGTGGCATTCTCAAATAAAACAGCTTCTGAATGATAATGTCTTAGTAGAGGTTTATACAGTAAATTTTAACATCAAGAAAACCAGAAAATTATATATATATATATATATATATATATATATCATGGTAAATATTAAGGTTTTATATAAATATAAAACTTTTCTAAAAATATTGAATAATTCTAAATTGTATAAAAAAAATCGTCAGGGGCTGGAACTTTAACTGGCTTGTAGAACACTCTTGCTAAGCACGCCCAGGGCAACAGGGTCAACCTAAGCACTAGGGAAAACAAGTGACAAGATCAAGTACCTTCCAGTTTTTAAAACCAGATACGAATTGTTACATCAATGTTAAAAGCTTTTATATGTGGATGAGAATAAACTATCACTGCAATTCAAGGGAATTCAACCCCAAAAGTATCATATGCTTTAATTTCCAGGACACTATTTCACAAAAAGTTTCAGTTAACTAGATCGCTTTACTACACAACAGAACAGGAAACTGGGACATGCTTTATTAATTTATTTTCCAGGGATCCTAGGAACGAGAGGCTGAGGACAACACAGTAAGTACTTGCAGTCACAAAAAGCAAATAAAATAAAGCCATTAAAAAGTTGTTTTCAAAACTAATAATCAGTAAATTTAAAAGATGGCATAAAAAAATAGATACACTAAATCAGTCAACACAATGATGCAATTTATTAAAATAAGAGTCCAAAGAAAAAAGAATGCACTGCATAGGGGCAAAGGTGAATGGAAATAAGCCAAACAAAATGCTTCAGCTGCATTTTTACTATGTAGGTGATAGGCAAGTGACTTTTTCTTTAATTTTCCAATATTTTAAACTTGTTTCTTATTTTTTGTGTCTTTGTGAGACAGGGTCTCCCTGTAGCCCCAGGTGTCCTGGAACTCACTATATACACCACGCTGGCCTTGAACTCACAGAGATCCATGTGAGTCCTGGGATTAAAGGCATGTAACACCACGCCCCACTTAACTTCTTTATAATGAACATTTTTGAAAGGAAAATGTTATGCTTAAAAATTATACTATGAATTCTCCAAATAAAACTGACAGTAAAACTAGACGGAATGATTCAGGAGATACCCTAACCATAAACCTTCACATAACAGGATGTAAGATTTACCAGATTCATAGCTGTGAACCAAACAGTGTTACTATGTAATTTTAAATGCAGCTGTTGATTACTTTTGCTCTCTAAACACAACTTCTTGTAGAGCTCATGTTAACAATCACACGCCAATAAAAATACACAGCCCAGTCCTGAAGCTTACTTTTGCCACATAAACAAAAGCTTCAATTTTCAATTTTCAAAATTACATTTAGAATTTGGCAAATACAATTAAAATGGCAGGTAAAAACAGGCCTGCTTATAAAGCATAATTTAATTAAAACATAGGTCATTTTAACAAAAGTTAAAATCTGTCTCAGTATGAACATTTTTAGCAATGACTTTTGTAGTAGCATTAATTAAGACTAGCCTTTATTTTTAAATGCTATGTTGAGTTTATAAATAATGAAATTTAAAAAATAAGAAAATGAAGCTAACAAGATACAGATGAGGCTGTTACCAGGCTCCGTGCATGTGAACAAGTGATGCGATAACCCTCCAGTCAGTGCGTTTAAGAAGCACGGGTGGCCGCCACATGGCAGCAACAAGGGCATACCTAATCTGTAGCAGATGAAGAACATTTGGCAAACTCGCATTGTACAAGACACAAAGCTTTAAAGGAAAGAAATTAAAAAAAAATCTGCATTAACTATTCTTTTTCAAGTTATTATAAAGTGGAACTCAACCTTAAATTTAAGATTCTGCAACAATGTAAACTTAGAGGCCTGTTATCTTTTTTATAGGGTGCCAGAAAAATCAAATTACAGCACTGGAAAGCTATTTTATATTTTGACAGAAAACAGTATTTCTTTTCATAGAAAGCATGCTATTTCTTATCCTATAAGTTTAACTTTTGATTTCTAAAATTTCTCAATATATAGACCAACCATTCATATCACTACAAATAATTAACTTTAGTTCTTTTTTTTTTTTTAACTTTAGTTCTTTAAAGCATGAATTTCTTATTGAGGTCTCAAAGGTAGAAAGACAGTGACAATACTCCCTAAAACTGTATGTGAGTGTTTTCTGCCTGATGAGGTTCTTGATTCCCAGACTTCCCAGACATGCTTCACCTCTAAAGGAACTACCAGTTTAAGAACTAGAGCTGATTTCTATTATCTTAAAAAAAAAAAAAAAATTATACCAGTGACAAATGCACAAGGCATAAAGTAAATGACTAAAGGACATAGCTAGAATTTGAATTTTCAAAAGCCACCCTGATTTTTACTATATTGCTTGCACACGTTAACCACTGTAGAAATAAAAACACCAAGTTCAACTGTTCAAATCTCAACACATGAAAAACATGTTCAATTTTAAAAGTACTTTAAAGTAAAAAAAAAAACCTAGGGTTATGTAATTATGTGAGAAGACACATCTGTCTGGACTTTGTTAAGGATAAAAAAATAAAAATGGCAAGTAAAATCATCAATATAAAAACCTGGACTGAGCCGGGCGTCGTGGTGCACGCCTTTAATCCTAGCACTTGGGAGGCTGAGGCAGGCGGATCTTTGTGAGTTCAAGGCCAGCCTGGTCTACAGAGTGAGTTCCAGGACAGCTGGGGCTACAGGGAGACCCTGTCTCAAAAAAACCAAAAAAAAAAAAACCACCTGGACTGTTCCTACCTGGCTCCCTGCTTGGGATCTACGGACAGGGGTGAGGAGAGGAGCCGTGCTCACGGTCCTTTCGCAAAAGTCTCTTCTGTCTGAACACAGAAAGGGGAAGGAGTATCTGGGATATTAAACATGGAGTCCAGCTCTGCAGCCACCTCTACCACTTAAGTGCCAGGGAACTAGTGTGTTAGGATCCGCAGCTCTGCCACATGAGCAGGGGACTAACAGGGTCTCTAATTCTCACCACAGGATTCCAGCACATGGGATGTATTCAATTGCTAGTGGGAAATGGAGGCTGTACAAGAGAACACTGAGACACGGTAACAGGGGAGGAGGGTTAAAAAATATTAAAAAAAAAAAAATGTGGTGTTTTGGATGTTCTTATTCAGGAATGACAAAACAGTAAATCTCAATACATGGGTTTTAAAAAGATCTAACCCAAACCCCTGCCAGCAACCCTAATTAAATTCAGTAGGTCTCAAACATGCACACGACAACACAGAAGTAGGGAGTTGGTTGGGAAGCAAGGTTTAGGAGAGGGTTGGGAATGAGAGGATGGGAGGCTCCCAGAAAATGATCAAAATAATTACATACATGTATGAAATTGTCAAAGAATAAAAATGCTAAACATTAAAAACAAAGATCTTCTAAATATCTCAAGTTCCTCAATGGTTAAGAATGGGGCAGGTGCTTTCTGGCTAGTTTGTAGGACAGGGTCTTGCTATGCAGCACTAGCTGGCCTGGCACTCACTACATAAATCGCACTGGCCTCGAACTCATGGCAATCTAAGCTAAGCATCCTGAGTCCTGGGACTACAGACGTGTACTAGCATGCCTGGCAGCAGTCCGGGGTTTTGTTTGCTTGGCATTTTTTCTTGTTGCTGTTGTTCAGGCTCTTCAATGCACTTGTTTCTGACTGCCTAACTTGGGTGTAGTCCAATCACCAGAATATTAAGACTACCCTTCACAAGAGCACGAAGGGCTCCAAGCTGATGGACATGTTCTCACCTTTACAGGCATTGGGGTTACAGGGGTAGAAACACCTGTCAAATTCATTGAACAGTATGCTTAAAACTTTTTTCTTTTTTTGACAGCGTATCCTGTAACACCAGCTTACTTGAACTTGCTATGTGGACCAGGCTGGCCTCACTCTCAGAGCTCTGCCTGCCTCTGCCTCCCATGCTGTTGCTTGCTTCCTGAGTGCTGGATCAATGGAAAGATGTGTGCCATCATGCCGGTGTATACAACTTTTTTTTAACTTTTTTTTTTAAAGAGACAGGTTTCCCTATGTTGTCTAGGTTGACCTTAAACTCCTCAGCTCAAAATACTTTTCTACTTCCGTCTTCCATGTAGCTGAAACTACATGTACATCATCACACCCAACTCAATGTGCTTACATTTGTACAGTGCACTACAGTCAAATAAGTCAAATACTGAGCTCCAGTTGATACTATGTGTGCTGAAGTGCTTAGGATGGACGACACTGATGTCTGCAACTCACTATGAAACACATGTAAAAGAAAGATGGACTGATAGATGGAGAGGTGAAGTGAATGACAGCACAAACTTGTCAATTCTAAAAATCTAGGTGGCAGGTACATCGGTGATCACTACACATCAAACATATACATTTACTTGTTAGAAATACCTATTTATATTTGGATCTGTATTTATAGCAAACAATGCACATATGGGTTTGAGTGCAGTGAGTGTGGTGAGGCACTCCAAGCAGGCAGGCCACGCTCCGCATGTATATGAATGTAGGTTTTGTAAGCAAACATGCTTGTGATTATGCACATATTTCTAGTTGTTTAATCAATAAACAATATCTATGTTGCCGAAGATGGGCATGCATGTCTCATCTTCATGCTTCCTCCTCCCGATTACCGGGATTACAGGCCTGTGCTATCACACCCAGTTTATGCAGGACTGAGAGAGGAACCCAGGGCTTCAAGCATGCTAGGCAACAATCTACTAACTACAGACAGTTGTGCTGAGGAGGTTATTCGATATTCAGGTCTGTCTCAGCCTACCATGAAGGCCATGAGATCCCTACAAAACCAGGGCAGATCTTTGCTGAAGTTTTAAAATAAAATTGATGGGGTTAAGCCATCACAAGAACAATGCTTTGCATTAGTAAATGTAGAATAGCTTACAGCCAATCCAATGACTCAGAATGGTGACTCATCCCTTTTCTATCTGCAGGGTTTAACCACTATAAGAAAAACCTGATTTGCTCTATAATCTCAAAAAGTGCCCTCTACAAATACACTCATTTGTGTTCCCTTAAATACTTACCAATCGGCTTCTTGTATTTTGCAGACATAGAAAATGGACAGTGATTAACATCACTAAAATTTAAAGTCATACTTGACCTTTATATGTAGCTCTTATGAAGAAATGGGGGAGGGGAAACTATCGAGTCACCATCAGATCAGTGAACATTCTGACAAGAGCATCAAGATGAGACAGCAATCTCAAAAGCTTTAGCAATTACTTCTGACATGTCAACAACTAAAGAATTAGTTAAAATTAAAATTATACTGGAAGTCACAATAAACAATATTCCAATTTCTTCAGTTAAAGCAACTGAATTGAAGGATTCATTTGAAAGACTGCAAAGTCTCACTGTTCTGGAATAGGAGCTACTGCTTCAAACTCTAGCTCTAGCGAGCATACGCTTCCCACTTTGGGCGGATGTCATGTCAGTGAAAGCAAGGAATGGGCCACTGTTTAGCAAACACCTAAATTCTGGCACTATTTTTAAAGTCTTGACAGCTATCAACTTCAGCAAAGAAGCTCAGTCTTGTCCCTATGTCCCTGAATGCTGTCAACTTGTCAACAAAAAGGCTGAGCAAACCGTGTTTTGCTATGTTATCTGTGAGTTCCTGTAACATTTGCACATGAAAATGTCAATAATGGAGAGTGTTCATGGTGTGTGTACACTGTGTATGAATACTTAAAGACTAACCGGATTGTCAACTCAGAGACAGGCCACAATGCTAACAGTAACCGTCTTTCACTTTTTGATAGATCCGTTTTGTAAAATTCATGCTATAAGCATAATAGAGGGGAGGCAAACTATGTATGTATGTCAATGTCAAATCTAGCCATCACAGAAGTGATTTAAAATATATGCAGATACTCTAAGATGATACAGTACAAATTTATTCAGTGTGCCTCAAATTTACACTTCTGAGAAATTAAAACCATGAAACACACTGCAAAGGCTGCCTGATGATGCCAAGGCCAGGTCCCTTGAGTTTATCCATTATTTTTATCTACTTGGATCTCATGGTGAACACAAAATGGTGATGCCCTGAGCTCAAGTCATGTGAACTTAAGAAAAAACAGGAAACCAAGCATTTATGTGACCATAATGCAAAAAATTAGATCAATTACTCAAGTGCCAATTACTTCAAAAGTAACTTCAAAAACCTCAAGTTAGCTTTCATATGCTACCACACAGTAAGCAGCCAGTTGAGGCACGTGACTTTGCAGTCCATGTCTGTACTCCAAATCTCCCTTTCAGATTACCACTGCAGCGCCAAATCACAATGTTTGTGCATTAAAGCCTACCAAGATCTTCAAGTGAGGCATGGTGGCTTTTCCTTTTAACTAAAGATTCAAATGGCTCATGTGGCTACATTAACTCAAAATTATCAGATCCTGACTTGAAACTTAATGCCAATGTTTCTGATTATACTTTTTTGAGTTTTAGATTCTACCTCAACAGTCTAACCATATGTTCTTAGTGTTTATGTATCAACTCATCACACAGTAATCATTATTTTTACAAGGGGATGCTAGAATGTCCAAATCAGCCTTTAAAACATACATAAGGCTCTGCCTATTACTAGCATTCTAATAGGTCAGAAAGACAAGAAACAAGCAGTACAGCACAGAACCTACTGGAAGGAGGAGAGGACAGAGAGCATGTGCCTTGACCAGAAAGACAAGAAGCAAGCAGCACAGCACAGACCCTACTGGAAGGAGGAGAGGACAGAGAGCATGTGCCTTGACCTCTGAAGCCAAATTGAAGCCTAAATGCTTATTTGAAACGCAAGCACTCTTTATGTAAATTATCAATACTGAGAGAAGCAACTGTTTAAATGAAAAGTACCTATGACAAAGTAATCTGATTTTTTTGGTCCCTTATTTTTTAGTTTTATAAACAAGTTTGTTTTATGAAATGAATATGCAAAAGAAACATACAAAAATAAAAATATGGTAAGTTAAAATTATATTCCAAAGGAAATAACAGATTTCCTTTAACTTGCAGTTAAAAATAAAGCTGAGTATCCACTTCAAATGTAAGATGAAGTCCCTTACTTGAGATCCCATTACACAGATGTGTTATTAGGTCTTTCCCTGAACGTACAGCTAGCACACTGCTTCAGGCAGAGCTAATGGGCTTGTCTCACAATGGCGTTGAGATCTGGTTACCAGTCACTGGGTGCACATTTACTATGACAGTCAAATATAATAAACGTACAGGAGTTCATTAAAGGAAACTGTCAGACTTAATGCTTTAGGGCCAACCTAAGGTTTAAAAGAAAAATAACTCCATATAAAAATTTCAACATGATTCAAAACAAAGACTTTAACTCAGAATTGTTTTTAAACATGGTTTCTCATCCACATTAAAATATCAAATGTTCTTGAAAATATGGCTTAAGGCCACCATCCTAACAGTGTTCCTTTAGATGGGTTTCAAGTTAAACTCATGATTAGTAACAACATTTTATTAGAACAGTCCCAACATAGGATATAATATGATCATAAATGGTCAACTTAATATACTTGTGCCCACTTTAACAACGGTTCTTTGGCTTCAGTGCACTCATAAAAGCACACCTGTTATTAGACATGCTCTTCCAACTGTAATGCTGTTTTTAAATGGGTTTCCTAGGAAGAGCAATAGCTTTCCTAGTTTCAAGCATGCTTTTCAAATACTAATCTTTTAACAAAAGTTTTATTTTTAAATTTCAATTTAGTATATGAAGGCTTTTATCGTTTAGCAACCAAACCTCAAACCACTGTATTCAGTGAGATACACAACCATGTGATTCTTAGATACAAAAACAGAGAATCTGAACACAGCAAGATATGCACAATCATACAAAAATATTACAACAGAAGTATCACCTTTCACCTCAAAATATTTTAAAACTAGTTACCCAAGGCTTTTTTATTTTACTTCATTTGATACAAATAGATCACAAAGACTACTTTCTACACCTGAGTCTCTCCCTAACATGAAAACAACTAACATTGCAGCATAATGAACAGGGAGTAGAGAACCTGGAGACACACTTAATGCTAAGAACTCCCAGAGCACCAAGAAAACTTCACATGGAAATGAAGCAGTGCAGTAGCAACCTGGTCATTTCCACACCCACCATTACAGCAGGTTCCAATCATGGATAACCAAGCAGCTTTCAGAAATATGTACACACAAAATCATTTCAGCATTTTATACCCAACAAGAACCACCAACTATTTCTAATAAACCAACTTTAAGGACATTTTATCCACATGTTGTTATTTATATAATATATATACATATATATATATATATATATATTCCTAATAATCATTACTGTTACTCTATAACCTAAAGAGAAAAATCTTTGTGCATGTTTTTAATCCTTAAATTTGAATTAAACTTTTTACTGATACAAAGGGACCATTAAGAGCACAGAGCAATCAACTTTACTCACTGCTAAGTTCAAATACCTACCTTGTTTCTCATTGTAGATTATATTCTTACACAACAGGTCATTATGGCAAAGTACCACAGGTGAGCCCAGGTTGGAGAGAATCTCCTTCATCCAAGTCATCTCTTCCTGAAGAATCTGAGAGCTTGGAATGTCACTTAGGAACCTTTTCATTATAAAAGAAGAATTACAGCTTATTTATCTTAAGGATACTTCTTTTTTAAATTTTTTTATTTATTTATGTGTATGAATGTATTGTCTGCATTGTAGGTTTGTGCACCCATGTCATGCAATGCCTCGGAGGTCAGAAGAGGGTGTTGGATTCCCCTAGAACTGGAATTCTCCTGGAATTGGAGTTACAGACAGTTCTCAGCCGCCATGTGGGTGCTGGGGATCGAACCCCGGTCCTCTGCAAGAGCAGTCGGCACTCTTAACCACTAGGCCATCTCTCCAGTCCCTTAAAGATATTTCTTTAAAGTTTAAAGTTAAAAATCTACTTCAAGCTGGGTGTGGTGGTGCACGCCTTTAATCCTAGCACTTGGGAGGCAGAGGCAGGTGGATCTTTGTGAGTTCAAGGCCAGCCCTAGTCTATAGAGTGAGTTCCAGAACAGCTGGGCCACAGGGAGACCCTATCTCAAAACAAACAAACAAACAAAAAAATCTACTTCAAATTATTTTCATTAACTGCACAGATTCCTGAATTGAACAATAGGCCCATGTGTTCCAAAAGTTAAAATAGAAAAACTTTTATTTATGTGTCCACTTAAACAAAACAGAACATTAAAATAAAGTCTTAACACTACAGAATTGGGAGAGGGCAATCTAACCAGTTACTACTGTAAATGCCTTACACTGCGCCTCTACTCTATATAGCTGAGAAGACAGATAGGTGACCTTAATAAAAAGTTTGAGAATACGAAGTTACGGACTATTAAAAAATCTAAAAATGCCCATCCGGATGGGCATTTTTAGATTTTTTAATCCCAGCATTCAGGAGGCAGAGGCAGGCAGATATCTGTGAGTTCAAGGACAGCCTGATCTACAAAGCAAGCTCCAGACCAGCTGAGACTAAAGGGAGACCCTGTCTCAAAAAGACCAAAAAGAAAAAGAAAAAAAAATCTAAAAGTATTTATTTCAAACTAGGAAAGATGAACTCAACAAAATCAATTAAATATGCAGAAAAGCCCAGGCTACTGTCTAAAAGTCAGGAAAAGGGACACATCTATATTATCTAGTTATGATAGCAGCAAAACTATACAACTTGCCTCAAAGTAGCTGGGGAAGGAAGTAGGCGACCTAAGCTCCAGATCACACATGCCTTAATCCTAATTATGATGATGTACTTTTTTTTTTTTTTTTTTTTTTTTTTTTCTTATTTTATTTTGGTCTTTTTGAGACAAGGTCTCCCTGCAGACTCAGATGACCTGGAACCCACTATGTGTACCAGGCTGGACTGGATCTCACAGAGATCTGACTGCTTCTGCCTCCCAAGTGCTGAGATTAAAGGCGTGCACCATCACACAAGACTGAGCTGGAGTTTCCCTTTTTTCATTTTTATTTTTAATTTAAATTTTATGTGTATGAGTGTTATGCCTGCAAGTGTATACTTGTTGTACCTATGTTGTACAGTGCCCAGGGAGGACAGAAGAGGGTGTCAGACACCCCGGAACTGTAGTTACAGATGGTCATTACCCGCCACATAGATGCTGGTATTTAAACCCCAGTTTTCTGCAAGAGCCAGTGCTCTTAACTGCTTAGCTATTGCTCCAGCCCTGAGCACAAGGATGAGATAAAAGTGAGCAGTTGCCAGCAATGCCTCCAAGGCAGGAGCAGGCCACAAAGCTCCCACTAGTCTCCTCTCCTCTCCTCTCCCAACAGCCGTCCTTTTCTCATGGTTATCCTAAGCTAGCAAATTGCTCTCTGCCTGCCCTGTGTGTATTATTTATCTGGAGAGGGCCATGTCCCACTAATGAGCTGTTTCCATTTTCCAGATGAGTTAAAGGACCTTTCTCAAGGCTGCACAGCAGACATGTTACCTGGGACATGATCAGTCTGCATCCAGTGTCTGCTGCTCTCAACCAACAGACTATTTTTACTGTCTTAATCACATTTACTGTGTGTTTACAGACCTTACCAGACTTAAGATCCCAGCAGGCAAATTTTCAACCTCATTGTTTGGCACTTAAATCCTCACTAAGATGAGCCTCACCCTCTTACTACGCAGTCCCAATATACATCTCTAGATGAACCATTTAAAGGGTCTCTAAGGCTCAACTACTAATAGGTAACAATGCATCCTTTCACAGTAATCTTTACATTACAACCATTTCCAGGTAAATACTCTAAGTCTCTTACATCAGCCTTCCTCTACTTGTAGGTGCTTGTTTGGAGGAGGGGCTTCCAGAGGATAGGAAGGCTATTACTTAAGCAGTGCCACCTGAAAGTCAGAGTCAATGTTTTTTTCTCTCTCTTTTTCTTCAATACAAAGAGATAAAACCAGTTTTGTTTTTTTCCTCTCTTCAATGCAAAGAGATAAAACCAGTTTTGTTTTTTTCCTCTTTTCAATGCAAAGAGATAAAACCAGTTTTTGTTTTGTCTTGTTTTTTCTCTTCAATGCAGACATAAAAACCAGTTTGGTTTTGTTTGGGGAGAGGGGGGCTTTTTGCAACAGGATTTCTATATAGCCCAAGCTAGCCTGGAACTCACTATATAGAGCAGGCTGGCTTTGAACTCCTAGAGATCCACCTGCCTCTGCCTCCCAAGCCTGGTTTAACCAGGCCCAGTTAAAACCAGATTTTTATACACAGAAATTTTGTCATCTTTCAGTACTTGTTATAGGGCAAAGCAATGCAAAAAAGTTCCAAATACAAAAATAATTTTACCTTTTATTAATCTCTTCATCAGCAAATCCTGTGGGAATGAAAGAGAAGTATTTTCCCATCTTTAGCCATAGGTTGGACTTGGGTATCCAGCCATTGTGTGCATGGATAGCATGGATTTTAGCAAGCTGACGAGCTATTAGCCTGTTTAAAAAAAATAGCATAAAAATTTTAAATAAATGGAAATAAAGTTCTTGTGTATTTGACAAAGATTCTCAAACTTTTAGCTGGGTTCTCCAACGTCCTTTATTAGGCATTTCTGTATTTCCTTCTAACCTTTAATTAAAGTCAGACAGTTTAGCAACAACAACTCACCATCCACCTTGCAAGACTCCTTGGGCTCTTCATCCACCATCACCCCTGGCTCACAAGTCTACCCACCTGTGCACCTGACTGAGCTCCTCACCCCGTTCCATCCCTTGATGTCTACTCACCCTGTGTCAGCAACACCATGCCAAGCTGCTTTGGCTAGAATGTCCCTTCCTCCTGATGCAACCCCTCAGGAATTTTTTTTGACCCACCAACTTGACATCCTGCTCGACAGCTACCAATTCCCACTGGCACACCCTGTGTTTGGAGTTAAGCCAGTTTCTCTTCTGCACTGAAACCACCACCACAGTCCATATTCCTATTGCAATGGCCCCAAATGAGAAAAGCCAGCCTTGCAATGGTATTGCTGAAAAACAACTGAACGAGTAAAAGGCACTGTACTACCCCCAAAAGATTCTGCATTAGCAGGCTTGATTGGGGTCAAGCCCAGACAGGTATTTAAAAGCTTGTTGACAAAGGGGAGGAACAACAACATAAGGACTGGGTCAAAGAACTGACTGATACAGTTAAATTCTGCCCAAAACAATAAGCCTCTGCAGAAAAAAAAATCTTTGGAAAGACTGAGAGAAAGATGTATGGTATAATGCATAAACGGGGGTGGGGAGAGGGGCAGGGAGAGGGGAATGTATCCAAATTGGACTGAAAAAATGATATATGAAATACACAAAATATCAATAAAAAGGACATTAAAAATGACAATTTCTCTTGAAAAAAACTTATTGACTTCAACATACAAAAACATTTGAAAATAACAACGTACACAGGAAATCAAGCATTATAAGCACTTTTATTCTTTTTTTTCTACTACCTTGAGTATTTGTTTTGTTTTGGGGGTGGCTTTTTTGTTGTTGCTCTTTCTTTAGACAGGGTCTCCCTATTTATTCAGCCCTCACTGGCCTGAACTTCCTACGTAGGCCAGGCTGATCTGCCTCTATCTCCCAAACTGGCTTTGGCTTTTGAGGTGGGTTCTCCTGTATCCCAGGCCAGCCTTGGACTCACTCTGTACCAAAGGATGATCATGAACTTCTGATCCTCTTGATACCACCTCTACCTGCTAGGATTACAGGTGGGTACTACTAAACTCACTTTAGCAGTGCTGGGATCAAATCCAGGGCTTCATGTATGTTAGGAAAGCACTTTACCAATTGAGCTAATAATCCCCACCCATCTATAATGAATATTCTTGAGTCTCCTTTAGTTTCGTCCACGTGGCTTAGAAAAACCTAATCTGAATCCTAACTACATCCCATCTACACCACTATATTTTGGGACACACACGACTAAGGGCAGATCCCTGAGTGTCCCATGCTTCTGCCCACAGTACTGGCTCAAGGCATATTACTCAAGCTAAGCAGAGGAGACCTGATCCTTTACTGGATGATGCTGTTTACTAAGAAAGAGGCCCATTTCCCCCCTGGGTGGCGAACCTGGCTAGAGAAAGAGGCTGGCAATTATTGGTATGGTCATCCTTTAGGAAAGTTTGTCAGAAAACAGGTTATGAAGAATAAAATAGATGTAGTTTTCCTAAAGACACTGTACAAGCCCCTGGTCTCCCTGCTTGAACACAGGATTCTTAAGTTGATGAACCTATAAACTTCTCTAAGTCCGTTTTAGTTTTAACAATACAGTATATTTTAAAACAACAGAATTGGCCTCATCACATAAAAATATTACAGATTTTAATATTGGCATATGCAAATATATTAATACATGCTAAAATATAATAATACATGTAAAAGACTACCTCCAATTTATTGTTTATCAGTCAATTTTAAATGCAATAGAAAAACTTATCTTTTATATTAAAATTTATTTTATATTAAAATTAAAAATTATATTAAAATTATTTTCAGTGTTATTTTTATATGCTAAAATAAAATATTAGCTAATTGAATATAACAATGTATGACAAAACTAGTTCAGCATTTTTAAAGATTCAGGTAATCCACCCCAGCAATGGGCTACAAAGAAAAAAATAAACTTGTCAACAGGTAAACAACAAAAAGCATGTCATTAAATCTAATACTCACTAATCACAAGAAGCTTTCCCTATAAGGTAAGAAACAATGCAAGCATCCCCCCTTGAAACTCAACATTATGCTAGAAGTCCTGGTGGATGAAAGAAGATTCATACTTTAAAAACAACAGTCAGGGGGCTGGAGAGATGGCTCAGCAGTTAAGAGCACCAACTGCTCTTGCAAAGGACCCAGGTTCGATTCCCAGCACCCACATGGTGGCTAAGAACCATCTTTAACTCCAGTTCCAGGGGAATCCAATGCCCTCTTCTGACCTCCGAGGCATTGTACAGCACGGGTGCACAGACCTACATGCAGACAGTACATTCATACACATAAAAAATAATTAACTTAAAAAACTTTTTTAAAAACCAACAGTCAGTTCCTTAATCACAGCCTTTGGTAGGCAGAAGAGGATCTCTGTGAGATCAAGGCCAGCCTGGTCCATATAGTGACTTCCAAGTGGGCTGGGCCTAGAGAGACCCTATCGAAAATTTTAAAATAAATAAATAAACTTCCTGAACTGGGAACATGGCTCAGTAGTGCAGTACTTGCCCAGGATGTGATTATCTGGGTTCAATCCCCAGGATCTGTCCCCAAAATTCAATCCCTTTCCCATAATCCAGTAATAAATAAAATTTAAAAACAAAATGCAATACTTTTTGGGGGGAGTGGGGGGTCTTTTTGAGACAGGGTTCTCCCTGTAGCCCCAGTTGGCCTGGAACTCACTATATACACCAGGCTGGCCTTGAACTCACAGAGATCCACCTCCCTCTGCCTCCCAAGTGCTGCAATTAAAGGTGCACACTACCATGCCTGGCTAAAAAATGCAATACCTTTCATGGAAGCAACCCACCCACAAAACTTAGGTATGAATCTCACAAAATAAATTTAAGATCCTATGAGTATGACAAAACTATGAGAAAAGAAATCAAGTAATTGAAGAGATATTCTATGTGCACAAATAGGACCTGGATGTCCTTTCCTCCCAACTGGATCTATAGCTTCAATGCAAACCAAATAAAAATCTTGGCAAGTCATTTTGTACACATTAACAAAATGGCTAAAATATACATCAGGAAGCTAGGGGTGTTGATGCACCTGTAATTAATTACAAGACAGAGGCAAGAGGCTCACTGTAAACTCTATAGACTACCCTGGACTACATAGCAAGATCCAGGCCAGCCAATGCTAGATGGGAAGACCTGTCTCAAAAATAATAATAATAGGGGCTGGAGAGATAGCCTAGCAGTTAAGAGCAATGACTGCTCTTGCAGAGGACCCAGGTTCGATCCCCAGCATCCACATGGCGGCTGAGACCCGTCTATAACTCCAATTCCAGGAGAACTCCAGTTCCAGGGGAATCCGAGACCCTCTTCTGACCTCCGCGGCATTGCATGACACGGGTGCACAGACCTACATGCAGACAGTACATTCATACACATACAAAAAAATTAAATATTTAAAATAATAATAATAAATTATATGAAGAGATACAAGAAGCAGAATATGCTACAGTTTCAAAAGAGCAGAAGCAGGGCTGGAGAGATGGCTCAGCAGTTAAGAGTACTGACTGCTCTTGCAGAGGACCCAGGTTCAATTTCCAAAACCCACATGGTGGCTAAGAACCATCTTAGGCCAGGAATGGTGGCGCACGCCCTTTAGTTCCAGTGCTCAGGTGGCAAAGGCAGGCAGATATCTGTGAGTTCAGGGCCAGCATGGTCTACAAAGTGAGCTCCAGGCCAGCTGGGAATAAAGGGAAAACTTGTCTTAAAAAAAAAAAAAAAA